>MU780550.1:21750-71362 GCA_026770625.1 Nicotiana glauca | reverse complement strand
GTAAAAATAAATAATAAATAGAATAAAAGCGGGTTATCAATAAAAGGCACATAAAAATAGAACATATATGGGAATTATATAAAATCAAATACAACAGTTGAGCGACCGTGCTAGATCCACGGAATCCGGGAATGCCTAACACCTTCTCCCGGGTTAACAGAATTCCTTATCCGGATTTCTGGTGCGCAGACTGTTAACAGAGTCATATTTTCCTCGGTTCGGGATTCAACCGTTGACTTGGGACACCATTAATCTCCCAAGTGGCGACTCTGAATAAAACAATAAATAAATCCCGTTCCTATTGTCCTTTAATTGGAAAAACTCCTTTACACCCTTAACGGGGTGTATTAAATCGCGTAAAAAAGGTGGTGTGGCACTCGGATTTTGTAAATTTTGTGAATTTTGATATTTTTCGATTGTTTTTGATTGGGTAATATCCTATTTGCATATTGTAATGTATTCGCTCTGGTTTTGATTAGATTCGACGCACGTGGAGGCCAATTTGAGGGGCAAAGGCGTCGCGAGCGAGGAATTCCATCGGTTCGAGGTGAGCAATACTTGTGAATGATATCCTGAGGGTTTAAAACCCCGAATTTTTGCACATCATAGTGTTGTATTGTGGTGACTTGCACGCCAGGTATAAGCATGGGGTAGAGCACCATTGGGGATTGTGACTTGGTCCGTCCCGGTTGTTAATTTTACTGCGTGATTGACTGAAAACTTCTTGATGCTATCATGATTTGGGCTGATTGCCATGTTATGGGCTTTGTGCCGATTATTTGAATCCTTCAGGGATTGATATCACTATTTTTGCATTACGTTGCATATTATTTGATCTCAGTCCAAGGTTCTAAATATTGTTTTTCAAACTCAGCCATCTTTCTAAGATTTGAAAACTTAAATGATATTTTTCTGACGTTTTGAGCTGAGAACTGCTATTTTACTATTTTTCAAGGGGCTTATGTGCATTGCTGGACGGAGATATGGATCGGGCTGCACGCCGCAGCAGTATATACATATACATGCATGGATCGGACTGCACGCCGTAGTAGTATATTATATGGATCGGATTGCACGCCGCAGTAGTACATTATATGGATCGGACTGCACGCCGCAGTGATATAATATGTGGATCCAACTGCACGCCGCAGTATTATAGCGCTTGGGCTGTAGGAGGCCCTCCGGAGTCTGTATACACCCTCAGTGAGTGAGGATACCCAAATGGATCGGGCTGCGCGCCGCAGCGGTCATGTGAATTGCATTGCATTCATGCATTCATTCCTGTTTGTACTACGTGGCATGATTTTTAGCACTCACATATCATTGGCATACATGCTATTACTTGCCTTGTTGACCAGATACCCTGGTATTACATGTTAAGTAGTGCTGAGCCCGAGAGGCTGATGTTGTACTTTGTGAGTTGGGAGTGAGCCCGAGAGGCTGATGTTGTACTTTGTGAGTTGGGAGTGAGCCCGAGAGGCTGATGTTGTACTTTGTGATTTAGGAGTGAGCCCGCGGGGCTGATACTGCACTGAGAGGTTGATACTGAGCCCGAGGGGCAGATTTCTGATTATTTCCTGCTTGTTGAAATTATTTTTCGCAACTGTTGAAAAGGCATGTTTTCAAAAGAGATTTTTAACTGAGCTTGAGATTTTCTAAAGGATTTTCTCGGTGTTACGGTTTTACTATTTTTCTCAAAGGGTTGTACTGTCTGTTATAGCATTTTGGAGTGCTCATACATGTTTTCTTATCGCTCAGATATTATTCGCTCTTATTACCACTGAGTTGGAAGTACTCACTTTACTCCCTGCACCTCGCGTGCAGTTGCATGTACTGTTCACCCGGTAGCAGGTTAGTAGCGAATTGAAGGTATTGTTATCGTAGCTAAGCAAGGTGACCACCGGCGTTCGCGGCACCGAGATTCTTCTTCTTCTTGATTTTTTTACTCTATGTATTATAGACTTTAAAATTGTAATAAAGACCCTCCTAGATGCTCGTGACTTGTGATACCCCGGTCGGGCTGAATTATGCTATAATGTTGATAATTAGTGTTCTTTATGTTGCATTTTCCATCTATTTATGTTTAGTAAGTGTTAAAGAAACGAATTGGGTTAGTTGGCTGGCCTTGTCTTCACGAGAGGCGCCATCACGACCGGGTATGGATATTGGGTCGTGACATAAGGGGAAAAAAGAGAGATAAGGAGGAAGAAGCCATGGCTTCTGGTCTGTAGGCAAAAGTAGCAGAGTAGGAAGAAAAGAATGAAAAAACAATATAGAATAGAATTAAAAAAAAAAGGGAAAAGGAAAAGAATAACAAAAAATAAAATAAAAAGCACTTTAGCATAAATTTGGGTGAGGCTTTTTAAGGAACATATATTCGACTTCAACATAGTTCAGGGGATCACAAAAATTCCTGAAAGAATAAGTGGGTAACTAAAAATACCGGACAAGTTCAAGAGGGCTTTTTCCTATATTTTAATTGCTCTTTGGTATATGTTTTTTTTCTCTTATGCTTAATCTTATATTATTTTTTAAGGATTAATTGATAGTGTTGTATTATTACTATATATTTCATGTACGATTGGATAAATACATTTTCATTATTATTTTAGTTTAACGTTGAAGTTTTTACATACGTAAACTTTTCTACTCACAATAGATCATAACATAGAATTTTAAAATAAATTGTTTGCAGCATATCACATGTTGTGTAGAGGTAACTCTTCAATTCTCAATAAATGAATTCCTAAAATGCACGTATCACATGTCATGTAGGTCAATTTATGAGTACTAGTTATCTTTTAAGAGAAAGGATTATCAATTGTTACTCCAAAAGTGAAATATTTTTGAATGACGATACGAAGAGGCTGATCAATGACATCCTATACGAGTTTCCTTTAAAGAATTTTTTGATAGAAACAAATTAAAAATGTGTTTATAAAATTCTAAAGCAATTGTGATAGCATTACATATGATAGGGTGGTCTATAGTTTTCCCGTTAAACACCAATATCTAATATAGTAGCATTGCATAGGGTAACCCTTTTTATAACATTTTGATGGGACATGTACCAGCAACGTTAATGGATGAAGAAACAAAAAAGATATGCATGTGGCTCATTAAATTTTTTTCCTTGCCTAATTTTCTTCTTGTTATTTACTGTTACTATGTATAGACTTCTTTCACAAATTGAAAATTTTTGTTCTTCAGTTGCATGTTTCCAGTAATGTACAATTGTACAAACACCTCAAATTAATCTGCCACTGTTCTTTGTATCACACTTTTGAGGAATAAAATAATTTTTGAGGAAAACAAATAAAAACAAGCAGTTTACTTATAAATAGAGCTGGCCGAAGTCATAGCAGCTCGTTCACCTCTACTTCTACAGTCAACATATCATAAGAATTGCTTGCTTTCTCCCTCTAAAATCTCCTTTCTTTCTCTTTACATATCTCAGCCCCTTTATGACAACAAATATTCTTGCTCATAAAAACATGTAATCTTCATTCCACGTGTCATTGTATCTGTTTCTTTATGTTTTCGTTTGTAGCTCTTTCTCTTCTTCATTGTTAGAAGAGAGAGTCAATAATCTATTATCAGCATGGAGGTTTCATAATAAGTAGTAAAATAAAAAATAAAAAATAAAAAGCAATATAAGCACGAACTGACAAATTTGAATGTTTTCCAGGATGGCAACATTCTTGTTGGCACTGCTAGCAATGTTGACTACTGTTACGGCTCAAAAAGAACTGATTGTCAACATCACCATAGTTCACAGCGCCACTGCTCAAGGCGCAGGTAAAATATTTCACTGCACAATACATTAAAGAGAATCACATGCAGACTTGTATGAGTACTTAATTTGTATTTATTTGCTTATGAGTCATCAAACTGTGTGCCTCGACGGAAGCCCGCCAGCATATCATCTTGATAGAGGACATGGTAGCGGACTTCACAGCTGGATTATCGAACTGGAAGTTAGTTATCTACTACTACTTAATTCTTATTTATTTACTTTTCATCTTCACTTTAGCTAAATCACCACATTATTCTGCTTTGCTTACGCTAGAAATTGAATTTTCATATTTATAGCCAGGCGGTTGGTGCAGCAGTATCCCAGATTGCCTTGATCGTTCAGCTAAGTTCTCAGGTTCCTCCCTGCATATGGACAGTGTATCTCGTTTTTCTGGGATACTTTATAATAGTTCAAAAGATAATCCAGGTGAAGAAGGCTCATATATATTTAAGTTCGTACACACTATTATCTTGCTTTATTAATTTATCCGCTTCTTCTAACTGCGAGCAAAATTGGAATTGGTAGAGTTTTACAACTGGAACAGGGTGAAGGTGAATTATTGTGATGGTTCATCCTTCACTGGTGATGTTGAACAAGTTGACCCCGTAAGTAATAGAAGTACTACTGTATATCTCTCACACAGATATTGATAAATTAAGTAACATCGCCTTTCTGATTGAAATTGCCAAATCTACACTAGGACAACAAGCTGTACTTCAGAGGGTCAAGAATATTTAAAGCCATCATAGAAGATTTATGGAGCAAAGGCCTGCAAAATGCTGAAAATGTAAGAATATCCTACTGAACTACTCTCTGGCCTGGCTTCATATTCATCATTACAAGCCACATACTAACTTATTATGCGTTTCTCTTCTCTTTTTTTATTTTTGTTTCCTAACTTTCTAATCTTAAAATAAATGCTATGTCAGGCACTTTTGACCGGAGTTTCAGCAGGAGGGTTGGCTACAATCCTAAACTGCGACAAGTTCTGGGCCCTCTTGCCGAAAGATGTTAGGGTTAAGTGTGTCGCAGATGCAGGATTCTTCATTAACGGGTGAGGTTATCTTTCTATGCATTAAGTGATCTGATTACTCAAGAAAATGATGTCTATTGAACTCAAGCGTTTCATGATTTATGCAGGAGGACGATCTCTGGTACTTCCGATATTCAAGAGATGTATCAGAGAGTTGTTACATTACATGTGAGTTCGTTTGTTAGTATGGTTGTATAATAGTATATGCTTAACAACTAGACGCAAGTTAGATTCCTTTTCTATAATATTTTTTGCCTCTCTCGTTTCAGGGATCGGCGAAGAATTTGCCTCCATATTGCACGTTAGCAATGGAGCCAAGTCTGGTAGTTTAAGTTGTTTGAAAAAAAAAACCCTTTTTCTTATTAATATTGCTATTTAACACTAGTTCTTAATAATGGTGCAGTGCTTTTTCCCTCAACATGTTGTTCCATATGTTCAGACTCCACTTTTCATAATCAATTCAGATTATGACTCTTGGCAGGTCAAGAAGACATATGCTAATTTCTTTTCTTTAAAGAATTTTGTTCGTTACTTTTTTAGTTTCTATTAATCCAACTCTCTAACTCCAGATTAAGAATATTTTGGTTCCTAAATACCTCGATCCTCAACATGTTTGGGACGATTGCAAGGAACAAATAAGTAACTGCACATTTAGCCAGCGTTTAATTCTTCAAGGTTAGCATTTCTCTGGTGAATAACTAATGCATACCTTCCATTCATATAAGTTGAAATGGCTCTTAATTTTCTCTCATTACTCTTTTTTGTTTCTTTATTTTAAATAAAGTTTTTGGAGTGGAGTTCTTGAAGGCATTCGAGGGACTCACCCCTTCTTTGACGAGGGGTTATTTCATCACGTCTTGCTATTCTCACGGTGCAATTCATTTGACACATTTATGGTATAGTCCTACCTCTCCAAGATTACTTCATAAGGTAATTATCGTTTTGTTTTCTTTGTATAAAGTTCGAATATATTCACTTCATTTTAAAAATTTTATCATGCGCCTATAATAAGTAACACATTGTTTGGTAACATTTATCTGTGTAGACAATTGCTGAAGCTGTTGCAGATTGGTACTTTGATAGAGCAGGGTTCCAATCAATAGACCCATATCCTTGCGCTAGAGATTGCTAGCTTAAATGTAGTGATCTTCTGTAACGACTAGGCTTGCAGATGTTGTACCTGCCGCCTATTTGGTGATACATAGCTGACGGTTGGAGTAAAGAAAATTTGTATGTTTTACAGTTAAGTCCTAGTATTGGATTTTTATTAAAAGTTTCTAATTGCTTAGCTCAACTTAAGTTTTTATGTATCTTAATTTAGTCCAGTCGAGTAAGTTAGAGATTGTGGAATCCGATGTTGTATTTTCTGCTATTGTGAATGAAAAATCTTTTTCTCTTCTCTCAGGTCTCTCTTTTTCTCCTCTTTCTTGTTGTTGGACAAATCATTGATCACTAATTCTTTTGGTCTCTTCATTGTTGTGTATTTATTTTCAATAAGTTTCTAAATGACGAAGACTTCCTATTACACGTTAACATCAACATTGGATTGGGACCGATTGATTGTGTATTTATTGCAAAGAGGAATGGGTATTTGACCTGTTGACAATTTAGGCACTTAGATATAAAGTCCGATGAATCTATATATACATCATAATTTAATATATACATTCCATTCGAAAACACAAACAAGTATCATACTAATTGCATAAGAATACATAATTTCTGAATAGGGCACCGCAACATACAATTTTATGTTTCTTTTACCCTAAAATCGGATAACAATTGAATTTATGCGTGATTTTAAGGATACGTGATATCACTTGGTACAAATTGAGAGAATAGATTATTATTGAGACTAACAATAAAAGAATAAATGCAAACCATACGAATCAAATTGTATTGGCCCTCGAGTTCGATCGCCCTCGAACCAAAGATATTTCAACTGAAGTATGAATAGAGTAATAGAGTAACAAGATAATAAAAGCTAGAAAATGACAGTATATTGCTTTATGTTGTATAAATATGATGTGTTTTACAATTGATCAGACTCCCTTAACCTATCATCTTCCAATCTCAATTAATCATACAAGGGGCGAGCCCGATTTTTTCCGTATACAGATAGTCCCCTCGTTTCTCGGAAAGAAGATGACGAGCAACGATATGAACTTCCAAATCCCGTCTCGATGGGCCATCACACAAGCGACGAACCCGACTATGACGTAAACGACAAATGGATACCGAAACATCCCGCTGGTCTAGTTATCAAGGAATTAAATGCCAGCCAGTTGTTGGTCGGCCACAACCAGTTCTGAACCGTAACCAGATCCACCCCTCATTATGGAGAATAGTGATTCTCCTTCGATTTTTCGTGAGCAAAATCGAGGGATTTCCCTTTACGATCGATCACCTTATGCTCATCTACAGTCCCCAACTTTATCGAGTGGGGCTGATCAAGCTTGCTTTCCGGGCCAGAAGGGCCCTATTCTAGAGCATAGACAAGTCTTGGGACCGAGGTTGGATGGGCCAGTTTGATCGAATAAGCACTTCGGACCCTGCCGAAGACATGCTATTTCCTATGAAATGGAACATGAAACATAAGTATTACTTTGCCTCGAAGGTTCAATCTTGTTGTTTTCCTTCTTATCTCTTACCTTATCAATGATTTTTGGTGTTGCAGCTGTGGCCCAGATGCCAGACGTAGTTCCTGAACTCAAGGAATGGGTCGAGGGCCTCGGTTCATAGAGATCGTATTTCGAGCATGCTTGGATGGAATTATCGAAGGGCCGATGGGATGCCTGTAATCATAGTAAGCTTTTTTCGTGAGGTAATAATGTTCGATTTCCTCCTTTCGCTGACAAATTTTATTTGTTTTCCCTTGTAGGTCTCCCCAAGGACGTTTCCATGAGGACTCTATCCGGTGATGAGGGTGCACCTATCGAGTCCCCCGAGCTCAGATAAGAAAAAGCCA
Source organism: Nicotiana glauca (assembly GCA_026770625.1). Classification (NCBI taxonomy): domain Eukaryota; kingdom Viridiplantae; phylum Streptophyta; class Magnoliopsida; order Solanales; family Solanaceae; genus Nicotiana; species Nicotiana glauca. Next base: position 63,565 of record MU780550.1, on the reverse strand, counting down.
AAGAGGAGGTCTCGCAAGCCTAGTGGGAGCTTCGACGCTCTACCCTCGGACTTAGTCCATCGATTAAGGGATGAGTCTGAAGAAGATGAAGAGATTCAAGGAAAATCAAAACTGGTGTCCCACGTGCGGGTCGGTGCTATGATACAAAGGCCCTCTGAACTGGAAGAGGTCAACGAGGGAGCTTTGGCTGAAGCTCCCGAATCATAAAGGATTGAGGGCACTCCGCCCCCAGCTAGGGGGGTTGAGAGAGAGACCTGGGGCGAAGCTTATCGAGCAACGAAAAGTGCCCCGAGAGACGAGCTCTGAGCGATCGACATCCCCGGATCCCCTCAGGTTTCAGATGCCATGACTTGTGAGGCTGGTATGTTAGAAAGCTGTCTTTACGAGGTGCCTCAGGGAGCGACTGACATCTACATCTTCTTGGACATATTTGAGTCCACTACTTCAGAAGATGTCACCGGGCTTGGTGACTTTCCGGTGCCAAAGAAGGTACCGTCATCGGATGCTACTGGGCCTTCATCGAGCCCAAATTTGTTGAATCAATTCTCGGCCCCAAGTGTTAACCTCGATTGCAGGCAATCGATAATTTTTTCTATCCTGGAGGATGCCTGGGTTTTCATTGCCCCCGTGGGGGTCACTAGCTACCTTATATGCTTGGTGACCGAGGAAGACCAGGCCGTGATGTATTCGGTGGGAACGCCTTGCTCCTAACATACTTTTAATCGAGTCACTTCGAGGGTCATTTCATTATTTATTTTAAACTTGAAATTGTAAATAATCCTAACATCTTTCTTCGTGCTTGCACGCTTCAGTATTGCATCATGAGGCATTCCTCTGAATCCGGGGGGAGCACCAGGCTGAGGTTCGGGAACTCACTGAGAAGAGGGATGCTTACAAGCTTCTGAGTGAGAAGCTTCAGGCCGAGTTAGAAGTGGCTCGGAGGAAGCATACCGAGATGTCCATGTAGATATTTTGAGTGCTTCACGGTAGTGAAGACGAAGTGGAGATAGTGATTAATGATCCGATTATACAGGTTTGTCAGAGGCTTGAATAGATCGGGTAGCTTCGGGCACAGGTAGATACGATATAGGCCAAGGCTGAGGAGTTCAAGAAAAATATGGACATCTTGGCCTCGAAAAAGGTGGTTGTCCAAGAAGAAGTGGAATCGGTCAAGTCCCAGCTCTAGGTTACAAAAGAGAAAGCCTCGGTGCATGTTAATAAAATTGAGGAGCTTCAATCCCATATGGACTAAGCTATTTTTGATAAGGCAAACTTGGCCAATGAACTTGAGGCGGCCAAATCTGAGGTGGTCGTGGCCAATACTAAAGCCGACGCTAAAGTGGCCCAATTCAAGGTCGACGTCGAGGCTATCCAAGCGCAGGCCAAAAGCATGGTGGATCATCCAAGGTGGCAAGATCAAAGGGAAGATCTCGAGAGAGTTCATGCTAAGGACTTCAATATATTGGCCGAAATCGAGAGTGCCAAAGCAGAAGAATCCAGGGCCCAGAAGCTGGCCTTTCCCGAGGAAGATTCTGAGAGCTTAAGCGAGTCCGAAGACGGGGAAGATCCAGAGGATAGAGATGCTGCCCCGTGTGTTTGAAAAGCTAAATAGTAGTTTTGTTCATTCTTGGAAGTGATATAGGCATTTCTTGTTATATATCGTACTTAACTCCTTTGAGCCTGTAATCCTGTTTCTTTGGAAACCACATTACAAGCTTACCCGTTTGTTTGAATTAACCATCTATTTGAACCATTGTAACCTCTCATGAGCACTTTAATTGTTTATGAACTATGTAAAAGTTAAAGTGTGGGGTGGCTGGTTTGCCTTTTTAGTGAAACTAATGAAATAAGGAGAAAGGTGCATTGTTTTGAACAAGTAAGAGCCACTTAAATTGAAAAAAAAATAGTTCTATTGTTGTGAAAAAAAAGTATTCCTTGATAAGTGGTGACTCTTGATGTAATTGTTCTTAAAAAAGTATGTGGTAATATATATTGAGGTGAAGGTGGAGTATGGTTTGACATAAGTATGGGGTTTGAATGTTAAAGTATATGTATTAAAGTGCTTAGGGAGGTGTAGTCACTCTTATATCTAAATATATCCTACTCGTCCCGTAGCCTACATTACAACCAAATAAAGTCCTATTTGATCCTAGACTGAATGAGCTCGATTAGTAGAGTAGTACACTACGGGCAAGCCTATGGTGCGTCTTTTGTGGCATATGAATGTTATTTCTGAGGGTGGGTGAATTCTTTCTATCTTGAGTTCCTAAGTGTTCTTAAATTTTATTGTGTGGAACTACTCTCGGTTGTTATGTGAGGGCACTTGATCCATGAAGGAAAGGTAATATCAGTGACCTCGATGTTAGAGTAAGTGTGTAAGTTGTAAATAATGCGTGGTACTTGTGAGTTGTATCTTGAGGTGAAGATGTTACGCTTTTATGCTTATGCTATTTTAAATATTCCTGGTGTGATGAGTTAGGAGAATCGTTTAAAAAGGTCATGTCTATATAAAGTGTAGTATGATTGGTCGAGGACAAGCAATGGTTTATGTGTGGGTTGTTGATGATAGACTATAATTACATATTTTGGTCGATTATTAGACTATAATTTACTGCACTTTAGTTGAGTTTGCACTTTAATTGCTAGTGTTTTGCACTAAGTGTGTGTTTTATGCCTAGTAGGAGTGATCCCGAGCTATGTAGATGTTATGGAATGAATTCAAGTGATTTGTATCTTTGAAGTCTGAGTAAGAGCTCAAGGAATTAAGCCGTGATCGTATTCAGTGATCAACGGATGATAGAGCAACAAAACGAAGAATCGAGTAGACATATTGTGCACTGTGTAGTAAAATGCACAATTTTTTTTTCTCATGACTCCATTTGGGATCCACAATATATGGTTGGAAAGCTAACTCAAAAGGGCTACAACTTTCATGTTTTACATTTTTCTAAATTCCAAAGAGAACAGGGTAAATAGTGCGTGACAAGTGCTCCGCAGTCAGATCCGCGACCGCGGACAGAACACTAGTAAATATCTGCCGCCAATCCGCAGCCGCACACGTCTTATCGAGGAGAAGTGTTCTTTTTGTATAGGAGAATGTATAATTGTTTGGACTCGACCCTAATTGGTAATCATACATGGAAGAACGGTATTTTAAGGACCTTTCACATACTTTTGACATAATTTAGTCCTAATGAGGCTAAGACGACCGGGAATTCGACCTAAGGAGGCAAGAACGCGCTGGGAGCAAGGCAACGAATTCTTCTACGCATTATTCACTTCCTTCTTCCTATTTCTATTATTGGTTATGAATTCTAGTATTGTATTTTTGCATACTATTATGAATAGCTAATTTGTTATCTATCTTTTTGATAGAACCTTTTGTAGGATGAATTCTTATTATATTTTTATATAATTAAGTCGTTGAATTTCTCTACTTGTTCGACTATGTGTTTATTGTTGTTAATTGAATGACCATCAATTGACTGTGCCTATTTAGTGTGTACTGCTAGAGAGAGAGTACATATTTAGGTAGTTGTTGAACATCGTCACCCCTAACATATGTGAGAAATTAATACAGTGGGTTTAAAGGTAGGTTTAGAAATAACAAAGCTTTGACATGGTCATAATGAGCGGTTAGATAAAGCCAACTAGTGTAGTTTGAGAGAATATGTCTAGTAAATTGCTGTAGTTGCTCGAGAGATAATTACAACACATAAAGTGCTTGTGATCAGTAGAGAATACATAGGCGAAATTGTAGGGAACATAGCGGGGAAGGATTCCGACATTTGGGAAAATCATAACTCTAGACCTCCTAAATTTAATCTCCAACCCTTAGTATGTTTAAATGTTAATTTACTGCTCTAGTTTCTTAGTTAATTAGTTAGATATAAGAATCTTAATCTTTATAACTTAAAAGTTATTCGAGCTTATCCTCTTAGTGATATTGAATAGCTATAGTGAAACCTTAATTCTCTGTGGGATTCGACTCCAGACTTATAGACCGGATTATATTTGTGGCGACCGCTTATCCTTTTTAAGACTAGAGTTGGGCGTGATCATCTACCCCCTCTTATTCCTCCACCCATCTTCAACCTAGGAGAAGGCGAGTGAAGATGCTTACTCGCAAAACTGTGGCTACAAGTGCCCTTTCGGAGAAGCTGAATGCAAAATTAAAGGCTAGCTAAGCCCAAGATTCTGAGAACTCGGATGACTAGTTCAAATCTATGAGTTAGGGGGAAGGAACTAGGACTTCTGATTTTAAGAAGGATCAAAATTCCTCTTCTGAGGTACGTTATGTTCTATTAGAAATGTGGAAATGCTTGAGTCAAGAAGGAGAGGAGGTAAAAATAAAAGTGAAAAAGTAAATGAGAGTGAGGTGTGAGTAGACCGGCTATCTTTGGGGCTGAAATGGCTTATTCCTCACCCACTTCTGAAATGGTTAGACTGGATATCTTTGGGACTGAACATGAAACTATAGAAGATGGTAGCAAGAAAACAGGGGGAAGTGGTTCAGGGGAGGCTGCTGAAGGGTTGGTTAATCTCAATTCACAGGCATATGAACCTGGTTCATCTATTGAGGGGACCCTAGCAGACTTTCAAAAGAAAGTGGGTGCAAGCTATAATCCAAAGAAAAGGAGAACCCAACACCAAAATCCCCTAGCACTGCAAAGAACACCAAGAAAAGAAAAGCTACTTCTCCAACAACTGCAGAAATTCCTCTACCAAAAGGATGGGCCATAAAAAGTATGGTGATGCAGAGTGAGAGTGAGTTACAAAAGGCTATGGATGAAAGCAAGAAAATGAGGATGGATAAAGGGAAATCTAAGGTTGCAGATCCTGCTAAGGTTGTTGATATGGATGAGATGGAACGGATCCATTAGAAAAAAAATACAAATGTAGAGGTTGAGACCCCCAAGCCCCAAAAGACCAAGACTTCTTCCAAGAAGTCTTTATCTATGTCTAAGACTGTTGAACCTTCATTGGTCAAAGGGACAAGGTCTGCTGTGAAAACCAATTAAGTTAGAATTATTGAGGAGGAGGAATGGAGTGGTGAAGAAGAGAGCGAGTCTGATGCTGAACAAGACAAGCTGGCCAAGTTTGGCAAAAGAAAAATCTTGAAGGGTAGACTTCTGAAGGATTTGGTGGAACTAGGGATGGTTCGATTGGTTGATGCTTTAGCTGCTCAGGGCTAGAAGGACATGATCCTTCAGTTGGATGGTAGGCTAGCAAGGAATGAGATCATTGAATTCATGGCCAATGCAGAGGTTAAAGATGACAGAGTTACCAGCTAGGTGAAAGGGGTTCAAGTGACTTTTTATGCAATGAAGCTAGGTGAGATCCTTGACATTCCTTATGAAAGGTATGATGACTACACAAAGCAAAGATGGAAAAGTCTGAACTCCCTTCCTACTGTCCTTCAAACTACTAGGAGATTCTGTAATGTGACAGAAGTGAATGAGGCCAAGGTTGTGCATAAGAGTGAAATGAAGCCATGCCACAAGGTCCTGTTTGAATTTGTCAACAAGTTTCTGCTACCTAGGCAGGAAAGAAGACACATTGCTAACTACATGGACTTAGTGTTGATGGAGTGTCTTGAAATTAGTAGGCAGATCAACTGGCATGCATTTATTATCAAACTACTGGACAGGTTATCAATCGCTCCGAGGCTTATGCCACCCCTTATGGGTTTATTCTTACTACTATTCTGGATCGTTGCAAGGTGTCACTGAAGAAGTGGGAGATGGCCACAAGCAAAGACCATTTTGGGATAAACACTTTGATTGCTTGTGACTATGAGGTTAATGCCATTCCCAATGAACCTGGTTTATCTAAAAAGACACCTATCAATAGCAAGGTTAGAGTAGTGCAGGAGAGTGGGGCAAAGGATCCTGAGATAGCTAGGCTGAAGGCTCATTTAGCAGAGGTGGAATCTGAGAGAGATGCTCTCATAACTGAGCTCACAAATGAAAAGGAGAAGAATGGTGGTGATCTTCAAAATATGTTACACCTTCTCCAAGACAAAACCCAACCCTCCAGCTCTTCCAAGCCTTAAGATCTTTAGCTTTCATTTCCTTAACCTTGTCTAGACCTCTTAGTGACCTAGATTAGGGATTTTTCTTATTTTACTCATATTCTGACTGTTTTTATTTCTTTTTTTGGATTGTCGTAGCATCATATTCTCCATCAATGAAATCTGTTATTTTTTCTCTTGTTGACTATTTATATTTCCTTCATAGTTTGAATATGTTTGGTTGATTACTGATGATTAATCCATGGTTGAATTTGCAGTTGTCCTAGTGGCCATGAGTAATTTTTATAATTTTTGAAATCATACTGTGTTTATGCAACTTTTCGATGATGCCAAAAGGGGAAGAGATATTGTGCTTTATATTCTGAATAAGTGATGTTTATAACCTAATAAACTTGATCCTTGATGATAAGTACAAATTTTGATACTTTGCATTGATGAATAAAGATGATTCTGATAGGGCCTAATTGAGAGGACAACATAGAGTTTGTCATCATCAAAAATGGGGAATTTGTTAGCCCAAGTAAATGTGAGTTTTGAAGATAGACAAAGGAACTCAGACATGGACTAGGCCCATCCTAGTAAAGCACAGATATGGTCAACTCAAGCTTGTGAGATGCACGTGAAGGAGATAAACCCAAGTTACCAGAAGTAATATCTCATGAACATGATCGAAAAGGTTGCATATTCGATAAGGAGAAAGACTCCTTACACAAAGATAACACGGCTTAAGAGAAGGATAGAGTTAGAGGATTAGATCAACTAGAACTCTTCCACTAAGGAAGATTAACATCAGAATTCTAGTTAATCTCTATTTACTAACTCCATAAATATTAGTGTTATTCTCTTTTACAGGTAACACACATAAGCTGAAGTTAAACATGAATTGAGAGCAAAATAGCAAGGCGATTTTGCAATCAATTTATATGTGATTCAAGCGTGCAAACCTGAAGCTACTTGAACAAGATAGAAGAACTTGTTCCAAGTGTCTATCTTATATTCTAGTTCAATTTTAGTAGGTGATTTCATATTGTACCGTTCAGCTTTATCTAGAAGCAATTGTATTAGGTACTCAGAGTTTTCAAGTTAGAGTTAACTTGAAATTGTCGCAACAGTTGAGGCTGTGTGCTACAACAGGATTAGAGTTAATCTTAGGTTTACAAAAGAATTTTTGTAAATGTAGTTTTTGGCTCAGTGACTTTAGTGGAGAGTTTGGAAAAATCCTACTAGAAGGTAGGTCATGGTTTTTTCACCTTTTGAGCCAGGTATTTTCCACGTAAAATCTCTATGTTCTTTAATTTCTGTATTTGTTATTCTGCAACAGGAGTAGTTGGTGTATGGGGTCAAATTCTATACATTACGTCTCCACGTTGGTAGGAACGACCAACGAATATATGCTAACCGAAGCGAGGGTACAACTTAAGGACGTCAGAGTGAACTGTATCATCGGTCCCGTCGTCTCCCCAAAGGAATGCGACCAATCTCTGCATTATTTTATTATTTCAAGGAGGGTCTCATATTATAAAAAGGGAGGATCCCAATGTTGTAAAGGGGATCTGGGATTTTTATTAAAGAAGCATCAAACTCTCTCTCTCTCTCTCTCTCTCTTGAGTATCCGATCCATTAGAAGCAATAAAGAACACATATTATATCTCTAGGTCTCATTATCTTCGATTACGATTTACCCTTGATTCATTCTGATTGTTTTCACTTATAAAGTATTTAGCATCTTTGAAGTCGAACAATTTGACACCGACTGTGGGGAATCATAGTTTGCACCTAGAATATCAAAAAAGAACAACGAACCATCGTTCTTCACACCATACAGAAGCCAAAAATGGCAGAAAATGATGCAAGAATGAAAGCAATAGCAGGCGTCACAGCCAATCTCATAGGCCCTCTCAATAAGGCCAGCAGAGAAAACAACTTGAGTACAACACCTGGTAGTGCACCGGACGGAGAGATCTCACCCTCTTCATCTGAAGACCTGAAAATGTTGCACGAAAAAGGAGCCTCTACATCTGCAGTCAAAGAAACACCACCCCCGAGGGTCAAGAAACTACTGGAGGAGTGGTTGATGAACACTCTAGGTAGCTTGCTTGAAAAGTCACCCCAAAGCAACATTAGAAATCCGTCAGTGCCAGAAATCACTGCTACCACCGGTGAACCCAATATTGTACGAACAAATAAAACCCACATCGACGTCCAGGCCAATGATGGTGCACTCACAGCCATCCTTAAGAAGATTGGAGAAATGGAGAATGAGAACAAGGCACTTTGAGATCAAATGAAAGAGCATCAGGAAAGAGTAGAGAAAATCCTCGGTGCTCCTAAGTTATTGCCAAAACGCGACGTAGGAAGATTCGTCGAACAGCCGTACAACGAGGAGGTTGCCCCTCACCCGATCCCGAAAACCTTCAAGATGCCACCTTACTTGAGGATATATGACGGGACTACGGATCCTAAAGACCACCTGATCCACTATGTGATCGCTGTGAAAGACAAAGATATGTCAAAAGAACAAGTACCATCCGTATTGCTGAAAAAGTTCGGAGAAACATTGACAGGGGGGCCCTAACATGGTACTCTCAGCTACTATCCAAGACAATATCGACATTCGAAGAAATGGCGGATAAGTTTGCCACTGCCCATGTAGGAGCAAAGAAAGTAGACAGGGTCAATGATATCTTCGCTGTCAGGCAAACCGTAGGAGAGGGACTCAGGGACTTCCTGGCCAGGTTCAACAGGGTAAGGATGAGCCTACCAAATGTATCAAAAGGCATGGCAGTCGTAGCTTTCCAAAACGGGCTGAACAGAGATGGTTCGAGGGCGACCAAAAAGCTACTGAGTCGACTCATGAGATATCCCCCACCACATGGGAAGAGATCCACAACACCTACTGTGCCGAAGTACGAGCGGATGGGGATGACCTCAATGGACCGACCTAACGGCTGACGACGATACAATCAGAAACAAGAAGGGATCGACGCAACGACGGGCGACGGGAACAACTCCCGCGCTTCAACAAAGAAAGGCATCAGCCCTACATTAGATCCTCCCATCCACCACCGCCGAGGCATACAGAGGCATTGCAACGACATGTCACTCCACTCCGGAATGAAAAAGGTATGCCCTCTTTATTATCTGGCCATAACTTTTGCCTGTCTCCTTCAGAAATAGTGTACGCATTGGAGAAGCTGGGCACAAAAGTGCAATGGCCATAGAAAATGAAATCAGATCCTACCACAAGGAGGTCGAACGTCCTGCGCGAGTTCCATCAGGAAAGAGGACACAAAACCGAAGACTGCATAGGTCTACGACAAGAGGTAGTCAGGATGCTAAACCAAGGATACCTGAGGGAGCTGCTTAGCGATAAGGGAAACACCAACTTCGCACGAGGGCGGGAACAACCCCAAGGTCCGCCGAGACCACCTTCGCCAGCACGCACCATGAACATGATCGTCGGAGGCGACAGTGATTCAACAATCAACCACGTAAAGTTCACCACCACGCACAAATTGAAACGAACAATCGCCCACGAACGGTATGACAACTTCGAAGAAAGTATCACCTTCGATAAGTTCGATGCCGACGGTTTGTCTTTTCCTCATTATGATACTTTAGTCATAACTTTACGTATTGCCGATACTGATGTTAAGAGAATCATGGTTGATGATGGAAGCGGCGTCTGTATTATCCATCCAAGAGTTCTTATAAAAATGAGACTCGAAGATAAGATAATACCGTGTTGCATAACACTGACAGGTTTTAACAATGTAGTAGAACGGGCCCCTAGAAAGATATCATTGCCGGTTTTAGCGGGGGGAGTCACGCTAGAAACCACTTTCCACGTCATGAACCAGGAGACGACCTACAATGCCATTATAGGATGCCCTTGGATACATGTCATGCGAGCAGTCCCCTCAAGCTTCTACAAGTGATCAAGTTCCCTACCCTATGGGGAGTATTTAGCATTCGGGGCGAGCCGCGCACCGCACAAGAATGCTACCGAATCGCTCAAGACTGTGCCCACACCAAACAGTTGAAAGGAGCAAGTGCGGAGGCATCGCAATCAGCCATGTCGGGGACTAAGGTCGACCAGATGATGGAAGCATCAAAGATCCAGACGTCGTTGAAGCCCGCAAGCGACGATCGAGGATCTCAACCCAGTCCAACTGGACAGCACCGACCACACAAAGAAAGCCTACATTGGGCACAACCTCTGCGACCCAAGTAAGTACCATGAATTTCTAACTAACCACGCAGATTTATTTGCCTTTTCTCATTTAGATATGCCGGGAATCCAGACATCACCACTCACAAGCTGAATGTCGACCCACTGTATCCGCCCATGCGGCAAATTAGAAGGAAGTTCAATGCCGCAATCAACAAGGTGGTCAGTGAAGAGGTAGATAAACTACTAGCCAACGGATCAGTCAGAGAATCAAAGTACCCCCAATGGGTCGCCAATGTCGTCATGGTCAAAAAGAAAAACGGGAAATGGAGAATATGCATGGATTTCACCGACCTTAACAAGGCATGCCCAAAAGATTCATTTCCATTACCCCACATCGACCAGTTGATCGATGCTACGGCAGGACATGAGCTGCTAAGCTTCTTAGATGCCTACTTCAGCTACAACCAGATCATGATAGCCGAGGATGACCAAGAAAAGACAACTTTTATCACCCACCAAGGGACGTATTGCTACAAAGTGATGCCCTTCAAACTCAAAAATGCAGGGGCAACATATCAGAGACTGGTTACCAAAATGTTCAAGGAATGGCTTGGCAAGACCATGGAGGTCTATATCGACGATATGCTAGTGAAATTGGCAAAGAAGGAAGACCACATCGACCACCTCAAAGAAGCCTTCGAGATAATAAGACAGTACGAGATGAAGTTGAACCTGGAAAAGTGCACCTTCGGCGCGACCTCAGGAAAGTTTTTAGGTTTCCTCGTATCACAACGAGGTATCGAGGTCAACCCGGACCAGATCAAGGCAATAGATGCAATACCTGAGACTTTGAACAGAAAAAAGTAGGTACATGTAAACACGTAATTTTTGACCCTCCCCGAGAATTTTTACATTTTTAGCGTAAATATTTAATTTAGGCCTAATATAGCTATTTTAGCTAGTTTTGACCATTTTTACTTTATTTTCACCAAAAATGAAAATTACAAAAAATGATATATAAATTTTAGTTTATGTATTCTCATAAACTTGAAAAATACAAAACTAATACTTTATATTTTATCTTTATATAATTTCGAAAATTATAAAAAATAGTGTCATTAATATTTTGTAATCATTTTAAACTTGAAAAATACAAAAATAGTACTTTGTATTTTTATCTTTATATAAAAACAAAAATTACAAAAATAATTTTTATTAATGTTTTGTAGTCATTTTAAACTTAAAAAAAAATATACAAAAAATAACACTCTATATTTTATTTTTATATAAAAAACGAAAATTGCAAAAATAGTTTTATTAATGTTTTGTAGTTATTTTAAATCTTGAAAAAATATAAAAAAAATTTGTCTTATTTAATAGTTATTTTCCTTACGTAGGATTAATTAAATAACATTGTGTTCTTATTCTCGGCTTCGGGCAAAGAATAATACTCGGGTTCAAACTACCCGGTTTTAAGCTTAATTGTCAGACCTAGCCCATAATAATCCTAGCCCAACACACGTGGGAACACAAAAGACACGGACAAAATACACCCATACACACACTACACAAAAAACGGACAAAAAGGAAAAAAACAAAGAGAAAAGACAAGAAAACAAAAACAATAGAGATTATATACACACACTCACGTGAAGGGGGGGAGAGTGAACATTTTAAAAACATATAGACAATAGTTTACTATTCAGTGATGGGGGGAATTGATTTTAAAAAGAGAAAGCAATACACACACATGCACACACGATATTGACAAAAACAATAGAAAAAGGGAGGGGGAAGTGATGTTCAGTCAAAAAAGAAAAGGAAAGACTACTATTGAGACCCCAACAAAAATATAAAAGGAATACTACTATTCATTAGCTAGAAAGGAAAACGCTTTTGAAGAAGGGGGAAGAATACTGTTGAAAGATGTTCTCCATTTTTGGAGGAAGAAACAGAAAGCAAAAAAATAAAATAAACGGAGATCACATTTTTGATTTAAATAAAAAGAGATTCACGTTTTGAAAGAAAGCAAAGAACACTGTTTTTCTTCTTCCTTGATAAAGAGAAATCACGTTTCATTTTTGGAGGCTACTATTCATCGTCTTCTTCATTGTTGAAGAAGACGAACGACCAAGAAGCTCCGTCGTCACCAGCCCCTCCCGTCGTCGTCACGACCAGCCGTCAACGACGTTCGTCGTTCCTTCGCCATTAACGACTTCTCGTCGTCACAACCAATCCCCTTCCGTCTCCGACCAGCTCCGCCACTTCAGTCGACCGCCATCCCAACGTCTCCGCTGCTGCTCCTCGCGTCCCAAACGACGACCTCCAATCGAAGTCCACTTCCAGTCGACCACTTCACTGTCCAGTTCCGTTCGAGGTTTCCGTTGGCGTCGTAGTTTTGTTCCGGTTAGTTGGTTCCTTTCTCTGCGATTGGTTTTCATTTTTATGGTTTCAGAAGTTGGATTTAGCTTTATTTTGTTGTTGTTGTTGTCTCATCAAGATAAAAGTTTCTCTGCTGAAAATTTCGAATCACTTGGAATACCTTGGTCGTGAAATTTCATTTCATTCATTGTGTTCAGCCATGCAAATTAAATTATTCATTTGTTCTCTAGCTTAGTTTAATATTAAAAAAAAACGTTGAAGTTAGGCTGTAGGTTCATATATTTTCTTTTTATGTGATTTTGCTCAACAAATTTGGTCCAGTGCAATTTTCTTAGTAGTTGCGTAAATATGGCCTTAAATCTTTGGTGGAAGTAATACTTTGAAATTAGAATTCGAGGCGTGTCATTTAGCAAATTTGCATGGCCCTTGCAAAGTTAAAACGCATTAGACTCTTTAGGCGCGGTTCTAATAAACATTACCTTCTTAAACTCGGGTGCACATTTATGTGACCCAAATCCAAATCTCAACGAAGTCGAAATGTGTTAAAGGCCACAGGCGTACTGGTACGGTGTGGTTCGAAGTACATTTTCATGACGTTGCAATTCTCTTTAAAATAAATAATAATAAAAGCGGTTTATTAGCCTTTAAATAATAAATGAGACGAGCCTCGCTAAACAGCAAGCAAATTACGGGGCCCTCAATAGATGGTTATTTTAAATGCTTAGATGTCGGGACGGACCGTTTAGTAAAATTTCACGGTCTCGCCCAAAATAATTATACGCTAGTCGCTTTAGGCGCGCCTTTAATAAATATTACCTTCTTAAATTCGGGTGCACATTTATGTGACCCTAATCCAAATCTCAACGAAGTCGAAATGCATCAACAATCACTGGCGCACTGGTGCAATGTGGTTCGAGATACGTTTTCACAACGTTGTAATTCTTTGTTAAAATAATGATAATGATAATAATAATCAAAGGCGGTTAAAAATAAAAAATTTGCACACAAGTTAAAGCATATTATAAAATCAANCATAAATCTCTCAAGTGACGACTCTGAATCTTAATAATAAATCCCGTTTCGATTGTCCTTTAATTGGAAAAACTCCCCTCTACCACGCCCTTCGCGGGGTGTGGTAGCGCCAAAAGGAGGTGTGACAGTACAAAAGCTGACAGGACTAATAGTCGCCCTATCCAGGTTCATCTTTCAATCCTCCGATAGGCGCCATAAGTTTTTCAATGTGTTGAGAAAAGATCACGGGCTACAGCGGAACGAGGAATGCGTCGAGGCCTTGGGAAAATTAAAAGCATATTTATCTTCGCCACCATTGCTAGTCAAAGCGAACCTAGATGAATCTTTGCTGGTATATCTGGCGGTGTCCGAAATCTCTGTCAGCGCAGTCTTGGTCCGCGAAAATAAAGGTACCCAATCTCCTATTTATTATATCAGCAAAACCCTAGTGGATGCCGAAACAAGGTACCCACACCTCGAGAAGTTGGCCCTGGCACTGGTCGTAGCTTCACGAAAGCTCAGACCCTATTTTCAGTGCCACCCCATAAAAGTAATGACCTTCCCCCTGAGAAGCATCCTACACAAGCCTGAGCTATCGAGCAGGCTCGCCAGATGGGCCATAGAGCTCAGCGAGCATGACATATCCTATGATCCAAGAAATGCTATCAAGTTGCAGGTACTTGCCGACTTTGTCACCGACTTCAGCACAGAGATATTGCCGGAGGCAGAACTGGAGGCCATTCGTGCCTCTCCTAGTACCGACCTTTGGACCCTCTACATAGACGGCACTACTAATGCCTCGTGATCGGGACTGGGACTCGTTCTCGAAGTCTCCACCAGCGAAATAATTTGTCAGTCCATACGATGCCCCGAGATGACTAACAATAAGGCTGAGTATGAGGCTGTGGAAGCAGGTATGAAGTTAGCCATCAAATACGGGGCTCGACAACTCATCCTCCATTGCGATTCCCAACTCGTGGTGAACCAGGTCACCATGACTTACCAAATTAAGGAGCAGAGACTACAAAAATACCAATCAGAAATCCACAAGTTGATGCCTGAGTTCGACGAGTGCCACTTTGAACAAATCCCTAGGGCGCAAAATGTCAAAGCAGACGGCTTAGTGAAACTGGCTGCAACCACCAAAAATATCAACAGGGAGAGTGTAGTCACCCTCTTCCATTCAGCCATCGATCACGCTGAGGTACTCTCTTTAAATCTGACTTAGGACTGGCGCAACCAGTTTGTCTCCTATTTGCAAGACGGGACACTCCCACTCGACAAAAAAGAAGCCAAGAAGTTCCGTGTACAAGTCGCCCGATACAGCCTGATAAATCACGACCTCTACAAAATGACGTTTGGCGGACCCCTCACTAAGTGTCTAGGGCCGCACCAAACGAGGCAAGTACTCAAAGAGGTGCACGAGGGTCACTGTGATGCCCATACAGGTAATCACGCCCTCGTCCATTGCATCATCCGAGCCGGTTATTACTGGCCCACTATGAAAAAAGAGGCAGCAGAGTATGTTCGTAGGTGTGAACAATGCCAAAAGTATGCCCCTATGATACATCAACCACGAGAGCCTCTCCACTCAGTAGCCTCACCTTGGCCCTTCATTAAGTGGGGAATGGACATAATCGATCCCCTGCCAGCGGGACGAGGAAAGGTACGATTTCTGTTAGTTTTAACTGACTATTTCTCCAAGTAGGTGGAAGTAGGTGCTTACGCCCAGATACGCGAACAGGAAGTCATCGCCTTCAAATGGAAAAACGTCATATGCCATTTTGGCATCCCAAGGAAATCAGCTGCGACAATGCCCCCCAATTCATTGGCAAAAACACAACTGAGTTCTTCGAGAAATGGCACATCAAGCGAATACTCTCCACGCCATATCACCCCGCCGCCAACGGCCAAGCAGAATCTTCCAACAAAACGATACTGAACATACTGAAAAAGAAAATTGAAGAAGCCAAAGGTTGTGGCTCGAACTACTACCGGGAGTGCTGTGGGCATATCGGACCACGCCCAAATCCAGCACGGGAGAAACACCATACTCACTGGTCTACGGAACCGATGCGGCCATACCCGTCGAAATCAGAGAACCAAGCCTAAGGTATTCACATACTAGCAGAGCAGATAACGACCTGAATAGACTTCAAGACCTCGACGAGGTCGAAGAACGATGGGACATGGCCCACATAAGAGTGGCGACCCAAAAACAACAGGTCGAAAGGTATTACAACAAAAAAGCCAAAATAAGACCACTCAAAGTGGGTGATTACGTCCTCAAAGCCAAAATGTTGGTGTCAAAAGACCCGAGCGAAGGAAAATTGGTCACCAATTGGGACAGACCATATAAAATCACAGCAGCAGCGAGCAAAGGGGCATTCCAGTTGGAAATGATGGAAGGAAAAACACTCCAAAACAACTGGAACGTCGCCCACCTCAAGTACTTCCATTTCTGAGAGGCATCTTCCGAGTCGTAGTCTTTTTTCCTTACCCGAGTTTTGTCCCAATTGGGTTTTCTCAGGAAGGTTTTTAACGAGGCGGCGAAAGAAACACCTGGGGGTATCCAAGGACAAGTCTATAATATCACCCACTCGACATGCCCTCCAGGCCGATATAATAGAGGGACTAGCCTAGGTGAATCTCCATTGTATAAACGGCGAAGGCCACCATCTCCATTGTGAAAACGGCTAAGGCCACCATCTCCATTGTGTAAACGGCTAAGGCCACCATCTCCATTGTGTAAACGGCTAAGGCCACTATCTCCATTATGTCAATGGCTAAGGCCATCGCCATTAAGCGGTGACCCTGCTCGACGACGACGGATAACACTTCAACAATAGTTGAAGTTACACCATATTGGATAAGGCCATCACCATTAAGCGTCGACCCTACTCGACGACGACAGGTAACACTTCAACGACAGTTGAAGTTTACATCCTATTGGCTAAGGCCATCGTCATTAAGTGTTGACCCTGCTCGACGACAACGGAGAACACTTCAACGACAGTTGAAGTTACATCCTATTGGCTAAGGCCATCGCCATTAAGCGATGACCCAACTCGACGACGACAGGTAACACTTCAATGACAGTTGAAGTTTACATCCTATTGGCTAAGGCCATCGCCATTAAGCATCGACCCTGCTCGACGACGACGGATAACACTTCAACGACAGTTGAAGTTATATCCTATTGGCTAAGGCCATCGCCATTAAGCATGGACACTGCTCGACGACGACGGGTAACACTTCAACGACAGTTGAAGTTTACATCCTATTGGCTAAGGAAATCGCCATTAAGCGTCAACCCTGCTCGACGACAACGGATAACACTTCAACGATAGTTGAAGTTACATCCTATTGGCTAAGGCCATCGCCATTAAGCATCGACCCTGCTCAACAATGACGGGTAACACTTCAACGACAGTTGAAGTTTACATCCTATTGGCTAAGGCCATTGCCATTAAGCGTCAACCCTGCTCGATGACGACCAGTAACACTTCAACGACAGTTGAAGTTATATCCTATTGGCTAAGGCCATCGCCATTAAGCATCAACACTGCTCGACGACGATGGGTAACACTTCAACGACAGTTGAGGTTTACATCATACTGGCTAAGGCAATCACCATTAAGCGTCGACATTGCTCGATGACAACCGGTAACACTTCAACGACAGTTGAGGTTATATACTATTGGCTAAGGCCATCGCCATTAAGCATCGACACTGCTCGACGAGACGGGTAACACTTCAACGACAGTTGAAGTTTACATCCTATTGGCTAAGGAAATCACCATTAAGCATCGACCCTGCTCGACGACGACGGGTAACTCTTTAACGACAGTTGAAGTTTACATCCTATTGGCTAAGGCCATCACCATTAAGCGTCGACCCTGCTCGACGATGACGGATAACACTTCAACGACAGTTGAAGTTACATCCTATTGGCTAAGGCCATCGCCATTAAGCGTCGACCCTGCTCGACGACGACGGGTAACACTTCAACGATAGTTGAAGTTTACATCCTATTGGCTAAGGCCATCGCCATTAAGCGTCAACCTTGCTCGACGATGACGGGTAACACTTCAACAATAGTTGACGTTACATCCTATTGGCTAAACCCATTGACATTAAGTATCGACCCTGCTCAACAATGACGGGTAACACTTCAACGACAGTTGAAGTTTACATCCGATTGGATAAAGCCACCGCCATTAAGCATCGACCTTGCTCGACGATGACGGATAACACTTTAACGATAGTTAAAGTTACATCCTATTGGCTAAGGCAATCACCATTAAGCGTCGACCCTGCTCGACGACGACGGGTAACACTTCAACGACAGTTGAAATTTACATCCTATTGTCTAAGGCCATCGCCATTAAGCGTCAACCCTGCTCGATGACGACGGATAACACTTCAACGACAGTTGAAGTTACATCCTATTGGCTAAGGCCATCACCATTAAATGTCGACCCTGCTCAACGACGACGGATAACACTTCAACGACAGTTGAAGTTACATCCTATTGGCTAAGGCCATCGCTATTAAGCGTCGACCCTGCTCAATGACGACAGATAACACTTTAACGACAGTTGAAGTTACATCTTATTAGCTAAGGTCATCGCCATTAAGCGTCGACCCTGCTCGACGATGATGGATAACACTTCAACGACAGTTGAAGTTACATCCTATTGGCTAAGGCCATCGCTATTAAGCTTCGACCCTGCTCAATGACGACAGATAACACTTTAACGACAGTTGAAGTTACATCTTATTAGCTAAGGTCATCGCCATTAAGCGTCGACCCTGCTCGACGATGATGGATAACACTTCAACGACAGTTGAAGTTACATCCTATTGGCTAAGGCCATCGCCATTAAGCATCGACCCTGCTCAATGATGACGGGTAACACTTTAACGACAGTTAAAGTTACATCTTATTGGCTAAGGCCATCGCCATTAAGCGTCGACCCTGCTCGATGATGACGGGTAACACTTCAACGACAGTTGAAGTTTACCTATTGGCTAAGGCCATCGGTATTAAGCGTCGACCTTGCTCGACGACAACGGATAACACTTCAACGACAGTTGAAGTTACATCCCTTTGGCAAAAGACATCGCCACTGAGCGTCAGTCAAGCTCCATTACAACGAACAACATTCAAACAACGGTTAAAATTTCGTCTTATTTATTCACTAAAATTGGGTTTTGACTTATCTACAATGGCGTTTAGCCCCAGGGGACCACCCCCGACACCGCATGTGCCACTTCGGCGTTACCCAAAGAGGCAACGAATCTTCTACAAACAAACGAGTATCAGCTCTGCGGAGGTGAAGTTCCGAAAAACAAAGAACAACACAAAAAGAATAACAGCAAAAGTATGATTCATACATTGTGACAAAAAGTATATACATTCAGTCCCGCAAAGAACCCCCATTACATTCTTCAAAAAGCAAAACATATATAAATTTTACGGAGCCTCGCCATCTTACCCATCGCCCCCCATGTGTTCGCTATCTCGACCGTCACCACCGAGGCAGTAAGCTTCATTGAACCAGGAGTCAGAATCCAGTTGGTTAACATCCTCTGAAGCATAGCCCTCCCGGTTAGGGGAGTCGGAACTATACCCGCAGACTGCCCGAGCAGCACGAGCCTCGCGCTACTGCTCCTGAACCTCCTCCTTAGAGGCACGACCCACAACAAGTAGTTTCTTGTATACATCCAGTCTGGCCTCCGCATAAACCCACATCTCATGCGCATCACGACACGCATCCTCATCAGTCAAGAGTGGGGAAGAAGAAGGCCGAGCCACGTCCCCAGGCCTTGGTGGGACAGTACGCCTAAGAACGTCGACCTCTGCCACCTTGGCTTCAAGTTTGGCAGTCAAGGTCAACACCCTACGGTGCAAATCAGCAACCTCTTCCGCCACCCCACGACTAAGCTCCAACTCCTCTTCCCTTGATTTGAAGAGTGATTCCAGCTCACTATTACGAGCCATAACCTTTACCAACTCGTCATCAGTCTTCTCCAGCTCGGCCACCCTGTGCTTAAATTGCACCTCCTTCTCTTCAAGACCTTCCAGGAACATCCAAAATTTGGGGTCATGTTGGAAAAGGTCCACCGCCGTCTGATGCTTGGAGCAGCACCTCTTATACTTCTTCACCATTTTATTGAAAACGGTTGCTTTCTTCTGCTCGCAACGACTACTCTCCACCTCCAAAACAAGGGTCTAAGGAGAAAACATGAGTTAGTACACATCTAAGTCAACCTCACAGCACGCGGAAGAACAGAAGTTTACCTGTAAAGTTATATCGGCGACCCTTCGGGATAGCTCCGCATCACTGACAGCTCTTAGCATTTCATGCTTGGGGGCGGCACATAACAAAGCCATCTCCAACGCCGCCTGCTCGCTGTGCTGTAATAAATTATAAGCCCTCAGAATTACGATTCGGCGATCAGACCCGTCACCCGTCATCTCCACATGCGTGAGGCCTTCCGCCAGCCCGCTATATCTTCTTGGGCGATCTTAGGGTCCGATCCCTTAGCATCCCTACCAATAATGGATTTCGAGCCACACTCAGCAACACAAACTGAGCTGGCACCGGCAGCCGCACTCGCCTAATGAGCCTGCCTCCCCGAACGAATATCGTCGACCATGAAGACAGGTCTAGGCATTTGACGAGGCATGTTACTCCTTTCTTCCTCAGTCGCCACCCTCTTGCCTGTCTCAAGCCTCAGCCTTTTTCTCTCCTCAGGCTCCTCATCCTCAGAAGGCTCATCTGTAGGCTGCAAAGATAGTGTCGATGGTGTCGCCTCATTTGCAGCCACCTCCACAGGTGCATCCTCTCATAAAGGAACTACAAGAATACCCTCCCTGACGGATACATGAAGTATCTCCTGAGCATCCGAGCCAATATCCAATCGGGCGGAGGTAGATACCATTGCCTTCCTCCTGGGAATGGTTCGACCTACCGACACAAATAGTTCAGTTAATAAAGTTTGTGGAAATAACTGACTAATGTCGAAGAATTACCTGAAGGGCCTACGGGGCCGTAGCGTTGAAAAAATACGGACCATGTGCGGGTTTCTTCCGCGTAAGGCAGCAAATCGGCTACCCATTGCTTGATACCGGTGATGAACCAGGGTGTATGAGCCATTACTGTAAATAAAAAGGAAAAATCATGACAATGGTACGACCAGAACCGCCGAGGTCGCGTATGATAAAGAATTCGACGAATGGAAACGCTTACGTTTCAAATTCCACTTCTCTGGGAACCCGATAGGGTTAGACACCAGGTGCTCTGTTTTAATAAAAAAGTACCTACGACAGTAACCACGACTGGCTCGGTCATCGGTCTTGACCACCAGTCCCTTCGAGCCACAGCTCTTCAAATGTAGCATGGTACCCCTTAAATAACCAGCGTTGAATAAGTGCAAAAGGTGGTGGACAGAGACCTCGCACCTAGCCAGTTCCACATATGTAGACATTATCCTAAACACTTTTAAGGTGTACGGAGTAAGTTGAAATGCACACATGTTGTAAAAGAGGCAAAGCTCCTCCGCCAAAGGAAAGATGGGAAGACCATAACCAAATAAAAATGGATATTCATAGAACGCGCAATATCCTGGTCTGTGGATGTTCGCATAATCCGTTCCCGCTGGAACCATCTCCACATGAGTAGATATGTCGAACGATGTGCGAAAACCCTCTAAGTGATCCTGTGTCAATTCAGAACGCTCCGAAGGTTGCGCGGGGGAGTCCTTTTGGAAGTCTTTCCTAACAAGAAGTTGCTTCAGTAGCATGTTGTCTACAGTAAGAGCAGTGAGGTCCTCTTCTCCTTCTCCCTCATCGCCGCTAGAATGAGGCGGTACATCGGATGGTGTGTTATCGCGAGCCCTCGGATTGTTATCCTGTCGGGGGTTTCACCATAATTTCCGTTCAGGGAGCGGTGTATGACACGACAGAAAGTATAATTTCTGAGGAACGGTGGGGTTTAGTAGAAAGGAAGTGTTTTCTTAGAAGGCCAGAAAAAGCTTGCAAATGATCAAAAGATGGATCAAGTTAAACCCTTCCCCTATTTATAGGGTTGGGAGGCGTTGAAATCGAAGAAACATAGTTCAAACGGGCGCGGGAAACCAAGCATCAGAACGCTTTTTGTGCTTCATCGGGAATACGCGTAATGATGACATCACTCTAAGAAAGAGATTGTGCGTCAACATTTCAATAATCTCAAACGTTCACTCTCATTCGCAATGCCGTCTTCAAGCAGGGTCAAATTCTCCCAGAACGAGGTTCATAGTTCCGTCCATCGGGGACGCACCTCGATGCGTCACTGACAAACGGAGGGTCTAACTGTATGGGGTCAAATTCTACCCATTACGTCTCCACGTCTGTAGGAACGACCAATGAATATATGCTAACCGAAGCGAGGGTACAACTTAAGGACGTCGGAATGAACTGTATCATCGGTCCCGATGTCTCCCCGAAGTAACGGGACCAATCTCTGCATTATTTTATTATTTCAAGGAGGATCTATTATTATAAAAAGGGAGGATCCCAATGTTGTAAAGGGGATCTGAGATTTTTATTAAAGAAGCATCAAACTCTCTCTCTCTCTCTCTCTCTCTCTCTCTTGAATATCCGATCCATTAGAAGCAATAAAGAACACATATCATATCTCTATGTCTCATCATCTTCGATTATGATTTACCCTTGATTCATTTTGATTGTTTTCACTTATAAAGTATTTAGCATCTTTTAAGTCGAACAGTTGAAACACATAGAAGAATAAGGTCCTTCTATAATCAGGTTAAACGAAAAATTGGGCACCACACAATCACCCCTCTTATGTGGTATTAAAGTATAGAACTATCACCTTCATAGCAAGTGATGCAAGCAATGTAAGCTTTGACGTTAATGTGTTGTGAATAAATGTTCTTTCGCATTAATGAGACCAGACGATGAATTCACATCAATGGATTTCTTTTCACTCATAACATAAATGTCTATATCCTGTTAACTGTGCTCTCTATTTATGCCCTACAACCTTGTTTTCGGAAAAGGTCAGTTTAAACCAATCATTGTTGTGCTATCAAAATAAAGGGTAAGCAATTTTTTTTCCTTAGCTTTAATTAATTAATTTCCTTTTTTGTTTGTTCATTTTGTTCCCTCGTTGCTTCTTAATATATGTGCTTCAATATTTGGAACAATTTCCATTCTTTTACACTTGAAATTTGTATGTAGGCTGGAAATAACTCCTCTAGCCGGTAACATCAGAACTTACTTTTAGTTTTTACTAAATAAGAGTGTTTGAAAGGCGATTGCACATTGCAATTTTGCATATATATATATTTTTGGGAACGGCTAAAAATATACATTTCTCATGCAAAAATTGACAAAGTGAGAGCAGCAACCACATTTTGGCGTGCAAGTAAAACAATTTGAGATGCTAATTTTGTTTAACTAAAAAATAGAATTTTGATCAAACTTAAGAATTTATGAAAACACGGGTTACTGATAATCAGAAAAAAGTATATAGATAGACTATTTTAGAATGAGATAATATGAAAGAAAATAAATCAAGTATATTCCAATAATTCTCCTTTTTTTCCAATCGTTAATTCTTTCCCCTTTTATAGCCTTTTTGGGAGCTTGAGTTTTGTCTCAAGCTATAATGAGTAATGAATGTCATTTAATGATACGTTACATAAATCAGAAAAAATATTCTCTAACGTTCTCAACATTCAATATGTATTAAATACTGTATCCGGTCCCTCATAGAGTATCAGGTTCTTCCCCTTGGATCTTTGAAATGACCTGAATAGGTGTGGGCTCTGCATCTCCTGAGTAATTGCCCGTGCCTTTTCCAATATCTTTGCTCGCACCTGTTATTGCTCGTGCCTCTTAATCAACTTTGTTCCTTTGACTATTTGACTAATCCACGTGTCATGACACGTCATCTGCAATATATAAATATCGATTTTTCCCAATACAGATAGTCCCCCCACTTTCCATTTATTTATCAATTAAATACTTGGGAAGTGGATTGCTTTAAAAAAGAAAATTTTTGCCATCATTAATGCTATGACATCATTGACGCTTCTATTGTATTTTCCATTTAATGCTCTATACACGTGTCATCTTTTCAACCGTCTCCGCAGTTTTGCAGCCTTTTTTCAAAAACTTTTACGGCTCCACTATTAACGAAGAGCTAGTTGCCTTTATTATAGGCGTTCCATCAATACACTTCTTTCCTTTGACTGGTTTTTTCGTATATAAATTCAACCTGCTTTCTCTTGTTTTCTTCTTCATAAAGTTTTACCAAGTATTTTATTCTTCGACACTTATTCTCGTTTTCCCCAATTTGCTCTTTTTTACCATATCGTCTTCAAACCTTAACCCTAGAAGAACTCCAATCTTAGATAACTTCCCAATGCCCCAGTTAGACATAGAAGGGGCAGAGGCGGTAGACTCCGTAGTTTAGGATCTACTCGGGGTAATAGTTCTGGTTTTGCTGCTCCTTCATCTAGTTCTGGTATCGTTTCTAGAACTAGAGGTTTTCTTACATGAAAATCATCTTCTAAAGGCAAAGAACCTTCAGAACCTTTACAAGAGCCTTTAGTGGAGGAAATAGTGCCCCATGACTTATCCTTTGATCATGACAGAGAATCTCTTAGCAAACAAGTTGTCGGCTTAGAACACGCCGATACTTATCCCACTTTAATTACAAAAGTTTTAACTTCTGTAGTTCGTAGAGATTGCCACTGGAGTAGTAATTTCCCTATTGAAATCCCTAATCTAAATCAAAGAATATCTTCTTACAAAGCTGGCTATTCTTTTGTTTACACTTATCCCTTTACTTTGGAATTTAAACCAGCTATCGATCTTGTAATCCTTGACTTCTGCCGTTTTTTCAAGGTTTGCTTAGCACAAATTGGCCCAATCATTTGGAGAGCTGTAGCTTGTTTAAGATATTTGTCGAACAAGGCTGGCACAGATTTTAACTTCCCCCACCTTATTCATCTTTACTTCCCCAGGCTATTCCGCAATGGTGTTTTTACCTTAGTAGCGAGGGATAAGAGGGTTTTAGTAAGCCCCGAAGATGGTAAAGATCGTGGCTGGTACGCACGATTTATTGTTGTACCCACGGTAGGTTTAGTGGGTGAAGAAAACATTCCCTTTCCTGAAAAATAGAACCTTGCACGTAAGTTTTCTTCTTTTTTCATATCTCTTTCCTTAAAATCAGCCCCTTTTCTAATTTTACTTTCTTCTGCTTTTTTGTAGCAACCATGGAAATTGTGGATCTCATCTCTGATTTTCATGGTTGGGTAGATAAGCTATTGAAGACCGTGCCTGTGGAGGCTAGGTCTTGGAAGTCTATTTCCAATCTACACGGTTGGAAAGTAAAAACCCATGGTAAGAATTTTTGTTTCTCTCTTTTCTTATCTTCTCGTACGTAAAATTTTCTCTCTATTGATTCAATCTTTACACTTTTTATCAGGATTTTCAATAAGAGGAATTGCTGTAGAAGCTGTGGCGGCCACTCGTGCCTTTTCAGGAGCTTACCTCAACTTAGGTAGAGCTTAGGGTACTTTAGTGAAGAAAAAGTTCATGGATGAGGACTCTGAACAAGAAGAGGGAGAGGATAGTTGTCTAATCCCTAGGCAAAGAGTTAGGAGGCGTATCGTGTCTGATGACGATATTGAAGCTTCACCTCCTCGTGCCTCTCCTAATGAAACTATTCACCTCGTCTCTCATGATGATATAGTTCCCCAAGACACTCATGAGTCTATTAGGGAACGTTTTGCTGGGATCTTTGAAGGTGGTGAATTAGGGACGGTTTTGGATGAACCTCCCCTTTCCTCTTTTTCTACTTCTGTCTCTTCTATTCTTTCTTTACCTGCAACTTCCTCTTTACTTACCCCACTAGATTCTTTTCTCCTCCTTCTGTTTTCACTTCCTCTACCGCTCCTCCTTCCATAGTTCCCTTTTCTACTTTTCAACCTATAGATGTAGGTTCTTCGATTAGAAGTGCTGCTATGAGGAGCGTGACCATAGAAGTTCCGGCAATTAGCAGTCTCTTGAGGAAATTCGGTGAAGCAGACGTATGGCTTGGTCCTTTGTTAACTCAATTGAAAAAGAAAAAATGGACAACCACAGCTGCTTGACCCTAATGAATGATATTGTTCATTCCACTCTGAGGTTATTTTTCTTACTTATTTAAAAAGTTTTTTTTACCTTCAAGTTCTTACTTTTCTTCTCTGTTGCTTGCAGGCTAACCTTATTGGTACAGAGTTGATGGGCAAAATCTCTCTTTTAGAGAAAGTGGTTGTGACTCTAAGAAAAAGATTCTTGAAGCTGAGACAGTGGCTCACAAGGCTAAGTTGGAGGCAGCAAATTGGAAGGGGCAATTTGAAAGTGCTCAGATAGCCTTGGAAGATTTGCAGGAAAGTAGGAGCCAGGTAGAGCAGCAAAGGCGTGCACTTACTTCGGAGTTGGCTGTGGAAAAAGCCTCTTCGATCAAAATAGAGAAGGATAAAGAGCGCCTTGAGTTTTCATTCTCGGATCAGTTGTCAAAGGCAAGTGAAGAGATTAGAGAGCTTAGGGCACTTCTTAATCAAAAAGAGGTGTACGCGGGGGAGTTGGTGCAAAATCTGACTCAAGCTCAAGATGATTTGAGAATTTCTTCATATAAGGTTCGTACTTAGAAAATTCTCATACCTCCCTCCAAACTTCTTTCAATTCAACTTTGATCGAGAATGAGGAATTGAAAAGCGAAATCGCTGCTTAGGAAAGAGATTATGAACTTCTTGAGGAGAAGTTAGATATCGAAGTAACTTGGACCTTTCTGAATTCTCAGCGTGATGCTTTAACTGAAGCTAGCCAAGAAAACTTTGATTTAAAGTCTAAATTGGCTAAGGTCTTAGAGACTATTAAAAAAATTCAACAGCCGTTAGACTCTCCTTCTCCTGCAGTTGAAGTCCTCGTAGCTGAAAATCCTGAACTTGAAGTAGCCGGGAATGAAGATCTTGAAGATGAGAATACCGCACTTGTAACACAAGTTCCCGAGGATGAAGTTACCGTGACTCAGGTTTCAAAAGTTGAAACTTCTATGACTCTTGCTCCCATCATCGAGCCTGTTATCTCGAGTCAAGTTGACACCGTGCCTGTAGCTCAAGTTCCTCCCGAAACTTGCATCGTTACTTTTGATGCACTTGCCTCCCAGTGACTTAACTTTTTCTTTTATTAAAAATGATGGTTAATCCCTTAGTTTGTTTAAGGGGTTCTTTTTGGAAAAAGTCCCCAGTTCTTATAATTGGGCGTTTATATAGAACATTTTGATGACTAAGTTTTGAACTTAGTTTATTTCTTAAATATACTAAGAAGTTTTTATTACTTCTATTTATTCTACTCTTGCCTTTTTATTCTTAAGGACTTAGAGAATAGTTTTGCATTTATATCCTTTAAAAATGCTTGATGATTAACCTCATGACTTATCAATATGAGTTTTATAAAAGAGGACCCTTTTATATATCGACACTTAATGAAGAAGACGTCTCAACTTCATAATGGTGTTTTAATACGTTCAAAGAAATAGGAGCACACATGTTTTGTTGAAATAACTTTGACAAGTATTTATTTATAAACCTTGACAAGCTTTTGAATAATTCTTTACATGTATTTGAATTACATATATAACTTTCTCGTAACTGTTTTTCTTGTAACAAATTTTTATACAAAAAGAACAATAGGAACGGGGTTTTTACTTATAACCCATTTTGATACATAGCTTTTACCCTAACTACTGAGGGATGTATGTAAGATCCCTTTGGCTTCGAAGCATTATGAAGGTTTTGAGAAGTGACTCCATTATTCTCATGGGAAAGAACACTATGACGAGTGTTTTGTCTTCATAGATTTTATCTTGCACTTGTCTTCATAGCTTTTCGCTTTTACTCTTTCACTTTCTGCATACACGTGTCCGTGTATACTACATAGTACCCCAAGTGTTTGAGCATTGAAGTATGAAACCTCGAGCACTTGCTAATGTCTATCTCTTGGTCCTTTTCCTGAAAAGGAAAAACATACGGGACTCGGGGGTGCAATTATAGATGAAGACAACTTAACCCGTTTGTGTTTCTATCAGAACAATTGTAACCCTAGGCCAGGAATTTTATTGTATTCCGTTTTGCCTTACAGGTCGTGACTCATCATTTAGTACGGGTTAGTGTTTTGCCCAACATCTAAAATTGTTAGTAAAACTTTAATAATTTAAAAATAAATTTTAACATGATGATACCTGACCGTGGGTATTTCCTTAGAAGTAATATCTGTTCAAATGGACAGCATTCCAGTGTGAAGGTAGGATTTTCCCGTCCATCGTTTCTAACTCGTATGCTCCTTTCCCTGCAATATCCCTAATCTATAGGGTCCTTCCCATGTTGGACTTAGCTTTCCTGAATTAGCAGCTTTTGTAGACTGAAAAACCTTTTTGAGCACGATGTCCCCAATTTTGAAGAATCTGAGGCATGCCTTTCTGTTATAATATTGTTCAATAACTTGCTTCTGTGCTGCCATTCTTATTAAGGCAGCTTCTCTTTTTCCCTCGAGTAAATCAAAGTTAACCCGCATCTCTTCATTATTCGATTCCTCCGTTGTTTGCATGAACCGTGTGCTTGGTTCTCCTATCTCGACTAGAATCAATGCCTCAATTCCATAAACCAATGAGAATGGTATTTCTCCCGTGCTTGTTTTTGTAGTAGTACGATAAGCCCATAAAACTCTAGGTAATACCTCAGTCCAATTACCCTTTGATTCCTATAACCGCTTCTTCAAATTATTGATAATGATCTTGTTTGTGGATTCTGCTTGTCCATTCCCTACTGGGTGATATGGTGTGGATGTTATCCTTTTGATTTGCCAACTTTGAAAAAATTCTGAGATTTGAGCTCCTATGAATTATGGACCGTTATCACACACGATCTTCTTTGGTACTCCGAATTGGCATATTATGTCTCTCCAAATGAAGTCTTTAACTTCTTCCTCTCTTACCTGCTTAAACGCTCCCGTTTCTACCCATTTAGTGAAATAATTAGTGAGTATAAGAAGAAACTTTACTTGACCTTTTTGACAGTGGCAATGGACCTACGATATCCATTCCCCATTTCATAAATGGCCATGGGGCTATAACTGGATTTAATAACTCCGCTGGTCTGTGCATATTGTTACCGTACCTTTGACATTTGTCGCATTTAGATACGAAATTTTCTGCTTCTTCTTCCATTTTAGGCCAATAATACCCTGCCTTAATTAAAGTCTTTACTAACGATCTTCCTCCTGCATTATTTCCACAATGTCCTTCATGTATTTCCCTCATTACGTACTCCATTTGAGAAGGTCCGAGACATCTTGCTAAGAGGCCACCGAATATTTTTTGATATAAATTCCCTTGTTTTAAACAGTATCGGGCTGCCTTTTTTCGTAGAGCGTAAGCCTTCTTTTTGTCATTAGGGACGGTACCATACTGCAAAAAAGTAATAATTTCGTTCCTCCAATCCCAGCTTAAATGATTGAAATTTACCTCATACTTATCAGGTTCAAGAGCTGAGTGGAATAAATGTATGATTGAAGCGTTCGCATTATTAGCTACATCAGCTGTGGATGCAAGGTTAGCTAAAGCGTCTGCTTCACCATTTTCATCCCTTGGAATTTGCATGACTTTCCAGGCTTGGGATTGATTAATTAATTCTCACACCTTCTCCAAATACTGTTACATCCTGGCTTCCTTGGCCGTGAAAGTTCCTAGCATTTGGTTAACCACAAGTTGTGAATCACTTTTAATCACTATCTGATTTATTCCAAGTTCCCATGCCAATTCTAGTCCTGCAATCATAGCTTCATACTCCGCTTCATTGTTAGTCATGGAGATACATTTAATAGCATGTCTAATAGTTTCACCCGTAGGCGGTACTAAGACAATACCTAATCCTGCTCCATTTACATTAGACGATCTATCAATAAATAATGTCCACGTACCTGGATTAGCTCCATTAAGTACCTGTACTTCTTTATCAGCTTCGAACTGTATCGCTTGACTGAAATCAGCCACGAAATCAGCTAATACTTGAGACTTTATTTTCATTCTAGGTAGGTATGTGATTTCATACTCACTTAATTTTATAGCCTATTTGGCTAACCTGCCTGACAGTTCGTGTTTATATAATATACTTCGTAATGGGTATGCAGTTACCACAACAATGGAATGACATTGAAAATATGATCTAAATTTTCTAGATGCCATAATTAAAGCAAGTGCTAGTTTTTCCAGCTGTGGATACCGTGTTTCTGCATCTAGCAAGGATTTACTAACATAATAGATAGGAGATTGCTTACCTTGTTCTTCACGAACCAAAACTGCGCTTACCGCCACTTCTGAAACAGCAAGATAAATAAAATATTTCTCCCCTGCCTTTGGTTTTGCTAGCAATGGTGGATTTGATAGGTAAGTCTTCAAATTTCTAAGTGCCAGTTGGCACTCCTCATCCCACCCAAAATGTTCCTGCTTTTTAAGAACTAAGAAAAATTTAAAATATTTTTCTAAAGATTTAGAAATGAACCTTCCCCATAGCTGCAATTCTTTCCGTCAATCTCTGCACTTCTTTTTTGCTTGAAAGTATATCAGGAATTTCCTCGATAGCTTTAATCTGTGCGGGATTTACCTCGATACCCCGGTTAAAAACAAGAAAACCCAAAAACTTTCCTGATGCCACTCCAAATGCACATTTTTCTGTATTTAAATTCGTATTTTATTTTCGCAAAATTTTAAATTTTTCATATAAGTGCGATATATAATCCTCTGAATGCTGTGTTTTAACTAACATGTCATCTATATAAACCTCCATGGTCTTACCTAAATGTTCTTGGAACATTTGGGTAACTAACCTTTGATAAGTTGCACCTGCATTCTTAAGATCAAATGGCATTACATTATAACAAAAAGTCCCCCTGTCTGTTATGAAAGAAGTTTTTTCCTCATCTTCTGGGTCCATTTTGATTTGTTTATAACCTGAATATGCATCTAAAAAACTTAATAGCTCATTTCCTGCAGTAGCATCAATTAATTGATCTATATGTGGTAGAGGAAAAAAATCTTTTGGACAGGCTTTATTAAGGTCTGTGTGATCTACACAGACTCGCCATTTACCGTTCTTCTTAGGTACCACAACAGTGTTTGCTAACCAGTTAGGGTATTTTACCTCACGAATTGAACCAATTTTGAGCAATTTTTGAACTTCTTCATGAATCACCTTATTCTTGAATGTTCCTTGCTTTCTTTTCTTTTGCTTCACTAGAGGATATGATGGATCTACGTTTAACTTATGAGTCATAACCTCCGGTGGTATCCCTGTCATATCAGAGTAGGACCAAGCGAAGCAATCTGCGGTAGCTTTTAAAAATACAATTAATTTACGCTTTACCCTACGACTTGAAAATTGGTATCTTTCATAACACCTTCTGCAAATGTAGTTAGGATCGCTTCTCCTTTTGTCACAACACTAGAGTTATCGAACCCCGACAAAGTATGTGCTTTTGGGATTAATTTTTCTTTAGCTTGCATTTCACGCAATACCCTTAGTAGGAGAATATTTATAGAACTTCCTGGATCAATCAAAACTCGTTTCACATTAGTATCATGTACAAGTAAGGATATTACCAGTGCATCATTATGTGGAGATAATACACCATCTGCGTCTGCATCATCGAAGGTAATGCTTTTGCCTTCCAAGTGTTGTCGTCCAGGTTTCCTGTGGGTGATAGTGACTTTTGAAACTTTATTTGATGCTGTATACGTTACACCGTTGATATCTTCTCCCCCGCTTATGACATTGACGATTCTTTTGGGAGGTGGTAGTTTTGGGGGCACCTACCTGTTTTTCATGTAAGCCTCCTTGCCTTTTCACTGAATAACTCAATAAGATATCCTTGTTTCAACAAATAATCAACTTCACTTTGTAAGAATCTGCACTCAGATGTTTTACGGCCATGGTCATTATGAATTTGCACCAATGATCAGGATTACGCCGATTTGGATTTGACCTCATCTCCTTTGGCCATCAGACCTTATCTCCCATGCTTCTCAAAACAGCCACGAGCTCAGAGTTGGTGACATTGAAATTATAGCCACCGAATCTCGCTTTTAAACTTCTGTCATCATCTCGTGACCCTTGCTTGTTGCGCTCGTTCCTGAATCTAGATGAGGACCCCGACTCATTATTTTTAGATTTGTGATCGTACCATTGATTTTCTGATCTTGACCATGAGTCATTCCCTGCAGGTCCCATATACGGCTTGTACCTATTTTTTCCAGACCTCCTTTTATTTTCTGCACGTCTCGAACTTACTTTTTCTTCTTTTTGGATTTTTGAAACTGTATCCTCTTCAATCCGCAGCTTCGTGCTGTACCTGTTATAAAAATAATTCCACGTTGTAGCAGGGAATTCTCGAAGGATTTCCATGAGTTTCCTCATAGCCTCTGAGCTTCTTTCATTCAAATTTCTCGTGAATGCTATAGCTGCCCAATTGTCAGGTACACGCGGTAAAGTCATTCTTTCATGTTGAAATCTATTAACGAAATCTCGAAGTAATTCTGAATTTCCTTGTTTGATTTTGAATATATCCTTCATTCTCTTCTCTACCTTTTGGGCTCCCGAATGTGCTTTAATGAAGGAATCTACAAGCTCAACAAAAAGTTTATAAAATTTTTAGGAAAGAGAGAATACCAAGTTAATGCCCCTTTAGTGAGTGTTTCACCAAATTTTTTGACCAAGACTGATTCAATTTCCTGTTTCGTCAAATCATTGCCCTTCACGCCAGTTGTGAATGCCGTCACGTAGTCTCGTGGGTCTGTTGTTCCATCATACTTTGGGATATCAGGCATTTCGAATTTCTTTGGAATTGGGAGGGGCAGCACTTGGTTTCCACGGTTGTTGTGAATATTTGTCCATATCCACTTCTTTGATCAGAGGTGGAACTCCGGGGATTTGTTCTATGCAGTCGTTCTGTTCCTTGAGTTATTTCTGCAAGGTTAGTACTAAATTTTGCAAATGAGAGTTAGTTGAATTACCTGGTTCTCCCCCCGTGATTCACTGGGGGTTCCCCCATTTCCAGAATGAACAAGCCCAGAGCGGGGATTTTCTAACGTGTCGTTATTAGGTGTAGTTATGGGCGATGCAGCAGGTAACCGACTGACTAGGTCCTGAAGAGCTTTGTTAACTCGTGCATCAATTATTCTTTGTAAAGCCTTCTCTGCCCCTTCGGAACATTCATATTGCTCTTGTTCCTCGGAATGGATCTCAGGAGTGCCTTCACCAGATTGCCGTGGTGAATAATGAGGGAAGATGCCAGGTTGATGTTTTGTAAATTTTTCTGGTGTTGTTGGATTTGATTTTCTTGGTTTCCTAAGATGTTGTCAGTGTTGTTTGCCATAGTAGATGGAAGTTGATTATCAAATTTTCGGTAATGGAACCAATTTGTTTAACCAAAAAATAGAACTTTGATCAAACTTAAGAATTTATGAAAATACGGGTTACTGATAATCAGAAGAAAGTGTATAGATAGACTGTTTTAGAATGAGATAATATGAAAGCAAATAAATCAAGTATATTTCAATAATTCTCATTTTTTTTCCAATCGTTAAATCTTCCCCCTTTTATAGCCTTTTTGGGAGCATGAGTTTTGTCTCAAGCTATAATGAGGCAATAATGAGTAATGAATGTCATTTAATGATACGTTATATAAATTAGAAAAAATATTCTCTGACGTTCTCAGCATTCAATATGTATTAAACACTGTATCTGGTCCCTCATAGAGTATCAGGTTCACCCCCTTGGATCTTTGCGCTTAAATGACCTGAATAGGTGCAGGCTCTGCATCTCCTGAGTAATTGCCCGTGCCTTTTCCAATATCTTTGCTCGCACCTGTTATTGCTCGTGCCTCTTAATCAACTTTGTTCCTTTGACTATTTAACTAATCCACGTGTCATGACACGTCATCTGCAATATATAAAACTCGATTTTTCCCAATACAAATTTAAGAGTGAAAATTGAGCTAGTCCCCGTGCTTGATTAAAAAGATCTTTTAAGCATCAATGTGATTTTTTAAATACTTGACAGGATCTTCTTAATGCCTTATAAATTACGCGTAATATCTACAGCGAAATGGTAATCTATACATACGAGTGCAACTTTTAAAACAATATTTCTAGTTTATACAAATTATGAAAAAACAGTGCTTATGAAACATTCAAGTTGGCTTGTAACCGGATGAGGGCATTGGAGCATATTTGTGTGTTTTTCTGCATATTAGCTGTGACATTAGTAAACTGTAAAACATACCCTCGGTCAATAGAATATGGTTGTTATTTGGATTGCCTTGAGTATTTAGTAGGGGAGAGTGGCTTAGATTATCTTTATCAGGCGAAGTTAGAAAAAAGATGTAGAGATGGAGTAACCGAATTTGATTGTGAGCTCAAGTGGATGTATGATGAGCATATGATTAATGTTTGTAATGATCCCAAACGCTTCCCATGTATTTACTCACTATAAAGCTAACTTTACATATTTATGAGAATAACTTTATCGTTGTAATTTCATTCAATAATAGTATTACTCGTGATACAAATAAATGAAACACAAAGAAAGCTTTATTAAACGTTATTTTTAGTTCTCTTATTTATGACTCATAAATTATGAGTCATAATCTTAAATGATTCACTTTTATGAATGTTGTATAAGAGTTTTCAAATTAGAGTGAAAGAAAGAGTAGAAGAATTGCAGAAATTTTCTGCTATTTACAAGAATAAATAAGGTGAGCAAAATATAGAACTTAATCTTATATTCAGCTTGTTCTAGTGAGCCCAAACAAATTAATTCATTGAGCCCAATAAATATGAGCCCAAGATTAATACAGAATCCCAATATCTTTATAAAGTCTGGTCAAGAAATTTTTTTGCGCAAGACCGTTGGTTTCCTCCCCGTGTCTTGATTTCAGCTACTCAAAAACCTTCACAAAGATGTTCAGACATCAAATGTATCGAACATCCCAGACCAAACTTCACCTTCTGTCAAAGTGAGCTCTTCTTCTTCCTCTTTATTCCTCTTCTCTATCTTTGAGTAAAACTCTATAAATCCCAGAATTAGAATGGGGTTTTGTCTTCCCAATATCCCCCCTCAAGTTGGAGGGTAACCTTGTGACCCCTAACTTGCTCAAAATCACTGAGTGAGAAACCCCAAAAAGTGGTTTTGTGAAAACATCCGCCAGTTAGTCTTTAGAAGGAACAAAAGATAGTGTAATTAGTCCGGAAAGGAATCGTTGACGCACAAAATGACAGTCAATCTCCACATGTTTTGTGCGTTCATGGAAGACGGGGTTACGAGCAATTTGAATGGCTGCTTTGCTATCAGAATGAAGGGGTATGTGTAGATTTACTGGCGTAGTGAGATCCTCAAGAAGTCGAACAAGCCAAGTAAGTTCTGCTGTCACTCTACGCATAAATCTTTATTCTGCCTCTGCAGATGATAAGGAAATTGATATTTGCTTCTTTGATTTCCAAGAAATTGGTGCCCCTCCTAGTGTGATGAAAAACCCACTTACAGACCTTCTGGAATCCATGTAGGAAGCCCACTTAGCATCACAAAAGGCAAGCAAGGAAAAAGATGGTGCTCCTGAGAGCAGGATTCCTTGTCCCGGATCCGAGCTCAAGTATTTATACCCTCACAATGCTGTAGTGAAGTGAGAGAGACATGATTTTTGCATGTACTGGCTTAGAGTGAGAACTGCAAAGGAAAGAACTAGGCGAGTGTTAGTCAGATAGTTCAATTTCCAAACCAGATGATGATACACTATGGGATTTTGCAAAGGTCGCCATCATCAGCTTGAAGTTTGGAAGAAGGATCAAGGGGAGAGGTAACTCGAGCCAAGTGAGAAACATCAAACTCATTCAGCATGTCCAGGGTAAATTTTCTTTGACTCACAATAAATCCTTCTTTTTCTCTGTTCCATCCCTAAAAAATAATGTATGCTTCCCAGATTTTTGACTTTGAATTAAGTGTTTAGAAAATCCTTGATGTGTTTGATCTCTTCCAAATTATCTCCAGTTAGTAGCATGTCATCTACATAGACAGCTAATATAGAAATCAGACACTATTGGGAAGATAAAACCCCATTATGTTCTAGTGAATAACTGATGTAATAGATAGATTAATTGATTGGATTATTGGATGGAGCTAGCTGCTCTGATACCATGAAAGAAATAGTAGAAGAATTGCAGAAGTTTTCTGTATATTCCAATCAAACCAGGGATTGTACAGACTACTGCTTATATACAGCAAAGAATGGAATCTAAGTACCTGTACACTTGTCTATTATTATATTGCCTACTCTATAACAAGCCTACATGCTATTTACAAGAATAAATAATGTGTGCAAAGTATAGAACATAATCTTATCTTCAGCTTGTTCTAGTGAGCCCAAATGAATTAATTCATTGAGCCCACGATTAATACAGAAGCCTAATATCTTTGTAAAGTTAGGTCAAGATATTTTGTTTGTGCAAGAACATTGATTTCCTCCACGTGTCTTGATCTCAGCTACTCAAAACCTTCACAAAAATGTTCATACATCAAATGTAGCGAATATCCCAGACAAAAGTTTACCTTCTGTCAAGGTGAGCTCTTCTTCTTCTTCTTCTTCTTGTTCTTCTTCTTCTTCTTTATTCCTCTTCTCAATCTTTGAGTAAAACTCCATGAATTCCTGAATTAGAATGGGGTTTCATCTTCCAATATAGAGACTTATGATATTAAATTTTTTCGATATCTTACAGTTCTTGATTGACTACTTTAATTTCTTGAGCATGGTAAAAGAAAGAAAATTTTAGTAAGCCCGTCATAATTGTTTCTTGTGTTCGAGCCTCCTTGGCTAATTTTGCAATATGAGGCATACTGCCGAAGTGCTAATAATTACATTTTGGTATGCCGTTTGTATAACATTTTTTAGGGAATTTTCTTTTGTATAAGTCTTGCCAGCACTCTTATAAAGAGTAGGTTTAGCTAATTTATTGTAGAAGATGGTTACTTTCTGCTCCTAGTTGACTTAGGTTAGATGGAAAAAAAAAGGACTTAGGTTAGCTAGGATCCTCGGAGATAAGGTTTTATGTCCCCTTTCTTGTTTTACTTACTTCCTCTTGAGTTATTAATAATGTACGAGGTAGGGTAGAAGGCCAAACCCATCACCACTACAGGAAATAAAAATCTAGGTGGATGGATTGAATTGAATTATTTTTTAGAATAAAAAAGCTTGGTAAGTACCAATCACTTGGAGTAGTTAGTTTATTTTACGTGAATTCAATAATATGACTGTATTGTTGGGTAGGAGTGGCAAACTGATGGGTCGAGTTAGATATGATTCGGGTAAAAAAAAAGAGCAATTATCCGATCGACCCATATTTAATATGGATAAAAAATGGATTAACCGACGGATAATATGGGTAACCATATTATCTATGAATTCTAACACATGATCACTTTTGGAAGAATTCTTAGTCTCCCTAATATGAGGAACCCCAAATTTGAAGCTTTACAAATGTAAAAGTTTGACCCATTGGTTATCCATTGGCTAAATGGATAATACGTTTCTTATCCATATTTGACCCATTTTTAAAAACTTCATTATCCAACCCATTTTTAGTGGATTATACGGATGGTTCTTTTAACCATTCTGCCACCCCTGTTGCTGGGTATAGTAGAAGTAGGCTATTTGAGACAAATACAAAAACGAAGTTAGTTAAGCTACAGTGAAGACTGTCAAAATAACTATAAACTTGAGAGACTTACTAGGATCGTGATCACGCCCAACTGTGCCTTTTGAAAGTACCCCTAGTTGTGTCATTCATGTTGAATTTGTCAAGATTGATGTGGACAAGTGTGAACATTTGAAACCTCTTTTTTGGAAGAAATTGGTAGATGCATTTACATTGCATATTCATACTTATTGTGATATTACGGATGACATTATTAGGGCAATTTTCCTTCTATAAATAGCAAGGGTTTTGTTCATGTGAAAATATCTCTCACTTGCCTTCTTATCTCTAAGGCATTTGAATCTTCTTTCTCTCTTGTAGTATTTCACTTGTATTTTTGGAGTGAAATAAAGTTTGAGTTGATTGTGTCCAAGGACTAGGCAAAAATATTTTTTGCCGAACCTCGTTAATTTCTGGTGTTCCTTTTATTATTGTCTTATTTACTATTTATTATCTACCATTAGATATTGTAGTTATGATTTAATCACTCTCTATATATTCAGCATCTGCAATAATTGGTATCAGAGCCAATGTTCTATGTTAGTATGCTATGTGATTGTAGGATACTCTGAACTTCCACTTCAGAATAGAATTACTTCGGTGTTCTGTACTGTTAGAAAATAAATATTAACTGTTGCGAAAATGGGAGATAATAAAAATGAAGAATCTACATCAAGTATCAATAATACGTCATCATTGGTATCTTCGCTTATGACAAGAATTTTGTCAAATGCAAAATTTGCGGTAGAAATTTTTGATGGGTCAAGACACTTTGGGATGTGGCATGGCGAGGTTCTAGATGTCCTTTTTCAACAAGGGATAGATCTTGCAATTGAAGAAAAGAAACCAAATGTTATTGTAGAAGAAGATTGGAAAATTATCAATCGTGTTGCTTGCGATACCATTCGATCCTACCTTGCTAGAGAGCAGAAATATCCATACACAAAGGAAACTTCTGCAAGTAAATTATGGAAAGAACTAGAGGATAAACTTTTGAAGAAGTACAGTCAAAATAAATTGTACATAAAAAAAGATTGTTTCGCTTCACCTATGTTCCTGGTACTACAATGAATGAACATATCATCAGTTTCAATAAGTTGGTCACATATTTGCAAAATATGGACGCAACTTTTGATGATGGTGACTTGGCCTTGATGTTGTTGGGATCACTTCCTGATGAGTACGAGCACCTTGAAGCTATTCTACTCCGTGGAAATGATGAAGTTTCTCTCAAAGAAGTTTGTTCGGCTTTGTACAACTATAAACAAGGAAAGGGATAAAAATAGAAGGGCAGAGAAGGAGAAACACTGGTTGTGAGGGGTCATCCTCAAAACCAAATGAGGACAAAGAAGGGAAGACCCAAGTTAAGAACTAGACCTAGCAAAGATGAATGTATTTTTTGTCGAGAAAAGAGACACTGGAATAAAGACTGTTTGAAGTTGAAAAATAAGGCCAAACATAATATTGGAAAGGCTATGGATTCAAATGTAGCTGATTGTGATAATTCAGGCTTCTCATTAGTTACAACAGAGTCATCAACATCATCTGACATATGGTTTATGGACTCGTATTATAGCTATAATATGTGTCCCAACAGGGACTGGTTCGTGGATTTCAAGAAGGAGAATATGGAGTCGTCCATATAGCGGATAACAGCCCTCTTGCCTCATATGGCATTGGTTTAATACGATTAACGAACCATGATGGAATGATCAGAACATTAACAGATGTTCGATATGTACTAGGTTTGAAGAATAATCTCATCTCTGTGGGAGCCATATATCAAAAGTGTTCAAAATCATTACAGAAAATAGAGTAATGACAATATGCTACGGTGCACTAGTAGTAATAAAGGCCAATCGGAAGAATAATAACATGTACCACTATCACGGTAGTACAGTTATTGGAGCAGCGACAGTGACATATGGTTGATGGACACGACTTGTAGCTATAATATCTATCCCAACATGGACTGGTTCGTGGATTTTCAAGAAGGAGAATATGGAGTCGTCCACACAGCGGATAACATCCCTCTTACCTCATATGGCATTGGTTCAATTCGATTAAGGAATCATGATGGAATGATTAGAATATTAACAGATGTTCGATATGTATCGGATTTAAAGAAGAATCTCATCTCTGTGGGAGCCCTAGAATCAAAAGGGTTCAAAATCACTACAGAAAATGGAGTGATAAGAATATGCTCCGGTGTACTAGTAGTAATGAAGGCCAATCGGAAGAACAATAACGTGTACCACTATCACGGTAGTATAGTTATTAGGACAGCGACAGTGACATCCAGTGACGACAAAGAGGTAGAAGCAACCAGGCTATGGCACATATGCTTGGCACATGCTGGAGGAAAATCCTTAAAAACTCTATCAAATCAAGGATTATTAAAAGAAGTAGACTTGCAACTTGGAGTTTTACGAGCATTGTGTCAAAGGGACACAGACAAGGGTTAAATTTGGTACAATGATCCAAAATACTAAAGACTTTTTGGATTATGTACACTCTGATGTTTAGGGTCCTTCTAAAACACCTTTATTAGGTAGGAAACACTATTTTATAACCTTTGTTGATGATTTTTCCCAAAGAGTGTGGGTGTATACAATGAAGAGGAAAGATGAAGTATTGGGAATTTTTCTAAAATGGAAGATGATGGTGGAGAATTAAACAGGTAGTAGGATTAAGTATATTCGCACAGACAGTGGAGGTGAATACAAAAATGATCATTTCAATAAGGTCTGTGAAAATGATGGCATCGTTCGATACTTCACTATCAGACATACACGACAACAGAATGGAGTGGCAGAATGTATGAACTGGACCTTGCTGGAGAAGGTACAATGTATGTTGTCTAATGCTGGCTTGGGCAAAGAATTTTGGGGTGAGGTAATAACATATGCATGCCACCTCATTAATCACCTACCATCTGCTGCTATCGATGGCAAGACACCATTTTAAAAATTGTATGGAAAGCCTGTTATAGATTATAACTCTTTGCACATGTTTGGCTCAACTGTGTATTATCATATGACAGAGCCTAAATAGGATCCAAGGGCAAAGAAGGCTATTTTTATATGGATTACTTCTGGAGTCAAAGTGTAACGACCCGGCCGGTCGTTTTTAGAATTCACGCCCCGATCCCCCATTAACTGCTTTCCCTAAGTTCATTTCTATTATTTTGGTTTGACGGGACGTTCAATATTAGGATTCGGAGTGTTTGGGACACTTAGTCCCTAAATGAGAGTTTAAGAGTTGAAAAAATGGTCCTTATTCGGAAAAGTGTGAAGACGATCTCGGAATGGAAATCCGATGGTTTCTTAGCTCCGTTAGGTGATTTCGAGGTTGGGAGCGTGTTCGGGATGTTATTTGGAGTTCCGTAGCTCTTTTAGGCTTAAAATGCCGAAGTTTGAATTTTTGAAGTTTCCGGTCTGATAGTGAGTTTTTGATCCGAGAGTCGGATTTGTATTCCGGAAGTTTCTATAGCTCCGTCATGTCTTTTGGGATGTGTGTGCAAAATTTCAGGTCATCCGAGCGAGGTTTGGTTAGGTTTTTGATCGAAAGCGTTTTTGGTTAGAATTTGAAGTTCTTAGGCTTGAATCCTTGATTTAATCGGGTTTCCGGAGTTATTTGAGGTGTTTTGAGATTTTGTACAAGTTCGAATAAGATATTAGGTGGTATTGGTGTTTTTGGTTGGGGTCTCGGGGGTCCCGGGATGATTTTGGATGCTCAACGGGTTAGTTTTGGAAGTTAGAAGGAAATTGCAGCAGGATTCTGTTGTTTTCGCTTCTGCGGCTTGGGAACCGCAGAAGCGGTGCCGTAGAAGCGGCCTTTGTGCCGCAGAAGCGATTTAGCACCTCTTCCTCTGAGACCACAGAAGAGGTCAGTTATCCGCAAAGGCGGAGCCGCAGAAGCGGTTTCTTAATCGCAGAAGCGATTCTTTGGCTTCCCCCTTCAAAGACCGCAGAAGCGGTCATACTTTCCGCAGAAGCGAGAGCGCTGGAGCGATCAGGTGTCCGTAGAAGTGAAATTGTCTCCTTTAACGAGAAACCGCAGAAGCGGTTGTTTTGCCGCTTAAGTGGCACCGCAGAAGCTGTCCCTTGTCCGCAGAAGAAATAGAAAATATCGAGGGTTTAATTTCATAAGTTTGGAAATCAATTTTGAGCTCGGACAAGGGCGATTTTGAGAGGATTTTGAAGAGGAGATTATTGGGTAACATTTCTATGATCCTTTTTAGTTATACTCCATCATTTAGTAGTTAAATCCACCTTTTAAATTCGAATTAAGGATCAAAAATTGGTTAATTTGGGGTAAAACTTCTTAGACCCAACTATTGGGTTTTGA
>MU780548.1:9811-29437 GCA_026770625.1 Nicotiana glauca | reverse complement strand
TTGGACCATTAGAGTGAGTCAAAGTTGGCTATCTCGTCTCTACCCCTTCGGGATTAGGCGGGACACTCACTGAGTACACGTTGATTACGTACTCATACTACACTTCTGTAGATTTTTGTTGCACAGGTATATTTTATTTTAGCGGCCTACTGGGCGCAGCAGCACGGACGATTTGAGGACTAGGTGAGTTGCAGTATGTAAGGCGGCCCGCAGCTTTTAAAGTCCCTTCCTAGTAATTGTATTTCCTTTCTGTCCATTGTATTCCGGGCATGTGTTGTGTTGTATTTATATCATTGCCAATAGTTGCTCATGTACTTGTGACACCGGGTTTCTGGGATGGTTTTTTTTTTAACGAATTTGTTCTAATTGTTATTATTTAAAATTTAATTCAAGTAGTGGATTTTTATTTATAAAAAAAAATAGAAGGAAAAACCTTAGATTTTTTAAAAGTATTAAAAGAGGAAGTAATTGATAATTTTGTTGGCGGCCTGACAGAGGTGTCCGTCGCCACCACGACCCTTAGTGGATTTTGGGTCGTGACAATTTTGCTTTTGAGTGGAACTAATTAAATAAGGAAAAAGGTTCACTGTTTTGAAAAAGTAAGAACCACTTGAATTGAAAAAAAAATAGTTGGATTATTGTGAAAAAAAAATCCTTGATAAGTGGTGGCTCTTGATGTAAGTGTGCTTAAAGAAGAATGTGGTAATATACATTGATGTGAAGGTGGAGTGTTGGTTTGACATAAGTATGAGATTTAAATATTAAAGTATATGTATTAAAGTGCTTAGGGAGGTGTAGTCACTCTTATATCTAAATCTATCCTACCCGTCCCGTAACCTACATTACAACCAAATAAAGTCTCAATTAATCCTAGATTGAATGAGCTCGATTAGTAGAGTAATACACTACGGGAAAGCCTATGGTGCACCTTTTGTGGCATATGAATGTTATTTCTGATAGTAAGTGAATTCTTTCTATCTTGAGTTCCTACGTGTTCTTAAATTCTATTGTATGTAACTACTCTCTTTTATTGTGGGAGAGCACTTGATTCATGAAGGAAAGGTAATGTTAGTGACCTCTATGTTAGAGTAAGTAGGTGAGTTGTGAATAATACATGGTACTTGTGAGTCAAATCTTGAGGTGAAGATGTTACGCTTTTGTGCTTAGTCTATTTTAAATATTCTTGGTGTGATGAGTTAGGAGAATTGTTTAAAAATATCGTGTCTATATAAAGTGTAGTTTGATTGCATGAGTACGAGCAATAGTTTAAGTGTGGGGTATTGATGATAGGCTATAATTACGTATTTTAGTCGCTTATTACACTCAAATTTACTGCACTTTAGTTGAGTTTGTGTTTTAATCGTTAGTGTTTTGCACTAATTGTGTATTTTATGCCTTGTAGGAGTGACTCCGAGCTATATAGATATTATGGAATGAATTTAAGTGATTTAAAGCTTTGAAGTCTGAGTAAAAACCCAAGAAATTAAGCCGGGATCGTATTCGGAGATCAACGGATGATAGAGCAACAAAACGAAGAATCGAGTAGGCATATTGTGTACTGTATAGTAAAATACACATAACGTTTTGCTCAGAATTCCATTAGTGCTCCACAATATATGGTTTGAAAAATAACTCAAAGGGCTACAACTTTCATGTTTTACATTTTTTCATATTCTAAACGGAATAGGGTGAAAAATGCGGTCGAATACGTGATCGTGGACCTGG
This sequence comes from Nicotiana glauca, assembly GCA_026770625.1. Taxonomy (NCBI): domain Eukaryota; kingdom Viridiplantae; phylum Streptophyta; class Magnoliopsida; order Solanales; family Solanaceae; genus Nicotiana; species Nicotiana glauca. The sequence goes on along the minus strand of MU780548.1, from coordinate 27,712 downwards.
ACGCGGACTGAGGCAGTACACTAGGTAAATATTGTGCCCGGACCGCGACCGCGACGTCCAGACCTGAAAAATTGTCCTTTTTTGCGTAGGAGAAGGTATAATTATTTGGGACCGACCCTACTTGGTATATACACACGGAAAACGGTATTTTAAGGGGGGTTGGATATATTTTTGACACAGATTCAACCTAAGGAGCCAGAGACACAATAGTAGCAAGGCGAGGAATTTTTCAACGAGTTTTTCCTTCCTCTTCCTATTTTTCATTGTTGGTTATGATTTTTAGTATTGGAGTTTTATATACTATTATGAATAACTAATTTTTTATCTAGGGTTTTGATGGAACCTTTTTTATATAATTGAGCCGTTGGATTTCTCTACTTGTTCAACTTCGTGTTTATTGTTGTTGATTGAATGACCATCGATTGACTGTGCCTATTTATTATGTGTTTCTTGAGAAATGATACATATGTAGGTGGTTGTTGAACAACGTCACTCCTAACATATGTGAGAAATTAATACAACGGGTTTAAAGGCATGTTTAGAAATAACACAGCCTTGACGTGGTCATAATAAGCAGTTAGATAAAGCCAACTAGCTTAGTTCGAAAGAATATGTCTAGTAAATTGTTGTGGTTGGTTGAGAGAGAATTACGATACTTAAAGTGCTCACGATCAATAGAGAAGATATTGACAAAATTGTAGGGAACATAGATAGAAGGATTCCGAAAATTGGGAAAATCATAACTCTAGACCTCCTTAATTTAGTCTCCAACCCTTTGTCTCGTTAGTTGATAATTTTACCGCTTTCTATTATTTGCTAGTTAATTAGTTAGAAATATAAGTTTCAATCTTTATAATTTAGAAAATTGCTCAAACTTGTCTTTTTAGTGATATTAAACAGATATAGTTAAGCCTTAGTTCTATGTGAGATTTGACTCCGGACTTTTAGACCGAATTATATTTGCAGCGATCGCTTATCCTTTTTAGGATTAAAATTGGGTGTGATCAGAAAACGAAAAGAGTGAAGTAAAAGAAAGGAAACCTTTTTCTCAAATAAGTCAGTCATTGTTTGATTTGGTCAATCTACCACTTAAATATCAGATTCAAGAAGATTCTGTTTGCCTTCGAAAATAGAAAGGAACTCATCTCTCAACATATTTTCTTGATGTAAATATACGCGTAAGAATTCATTTTATTCATATCAGAATGAACATTCAATAAATTACTGGATTCATATCGATGCAATGCAATCAGATCAAAAGATTAATACCTGTTAAATAAGAAAAAATATGAAAAACGTTTAAGATAACATTTCATGGAAACTCACCTAAAAACCAAGTGGGAAAAAACACATGTAATGAATATCTATCCTAATTGATATAAAATCAATTTATTGCAAAGAATTAATATGTATAGTTTAGATTTTATATGTAATACATCTCACAAATTATTGATATCTAGTAAAACAAATTAAATGTAATATCTAGTAAAAATATTATCGTATATCGTGAATCATATCAATGGAATAATAGTAAAGAAATTCTTGAATGGAATGGGAAATGGGGACGATCGATGCTAGTGCTACCGACACGAAGGTCCATTGGATTGGCATTAAAAAGCAAAGGCAAAAGGTGATTGCAACAACGCGCAATTAACAGACTAATGTATTAAAAGTGCATTATGATCTTTTTTTATGAAAGCAAACCATCATCTTTGCAAGTTGTTCTTGTTGTGAAAAACAAAAAACAATTATGCTCCACTTTCATATGATACACCCTATTATTCAAGAGTCCAGTAAATTATTCATACTTATATTTGAAATCTTGTGATTCAACATTGTCTGCCCAATGCTTTGATGTAAATTTGGATCTATGAATAACATTTAATAGTATAAGTTATTTTTTAGTCTCTTGAAATACAAGAATCGACATGTATCAATATTAGTTATGATTTGGCAAATAGGCAATTCCTCAAATAATTGTTTACTATGAAGGAATTTTATAAAAGAAAATTAGTGGTTTGCTAACTTATTTTTCAATGTAAGCTGGATGATCGAAAATCTGAAGGAAAAAAAAAAAAACTTTTTAAGGCTTGGTATTGATATCATAAAGTCGGATGTGGTTGAATGAAATATAATAAAATGTAAGGGTAGTTTATTGCTAACGATATGTGTAAGAATCGGAATAATGTTATGAAAGAAAATGACTTTGTGGACAAGTGAGAGAGATTATTTTTCCCTTTTCGGTAGAAAATATTTTTCGGACCTACAACCTATACCAAGTAGCAGCCAACAAATTTGTATTTATCAACATTATTTTTGGACCAGTTTTTCGATAAAAGATAATTTTTTTTTATCGTTGGTGTAATATAGAACTTAGTTGATTTAATATGTAAAAAGAACAAGTAGAATATAGAATAAGGTGGAGATCAGCTCATGAACCACAAGCTTTGTTGACTAACGCGTTTTAATTAGAGGATAGAAAGTAGAATAAATCAATGTTTGTCCTGCTATAATGAGAACTAGACTTTACTAACAGGTGCTGGTGACATTTATTCATATATTATATAAGTATGTGATAACTTGAAAGCTAGAAAAAAGCATTAAAACATTACCAATGATATGACGACACTCTATTTTAAGTCTGAAGAGGATCTGGTTTGTTTATATTTAATTTCCACCACAAATGATTTCTTCTAACCATAAAAAATTAATTCCAGAACTATAGAATTTGGCTGATCAGTCACTAACAGCCAACAGCTACCAGCCCACTAACTTTAAACAAAGTTGTGTACTTTTAACTCTCCGCCTTCCGACATTTTTTTTAAAAGTATGGTGACCTTGTATGCACATGGATAATTTCACTGTACTATGTTATCTCCCACCAGCATAAATACATAACCCCACCAAACTCTTAACAGATGAAAAAGATCACTTTTAGTAGTAGCATTTTTTTGCCTTATACTAGAATTTTTGTCTTGCCTTATACGGTGACCTTGCATACACGTGGATTATTTCACTATATATATATTATCTCTCAAATTTTGCCCCACCAAAGCCTGAACACATGAAAAAAAATCACTTTTAGTAACATTTTTTTGCCTTATACTAGATTTTTTGTCTTGCAAGATTATTTGGTCCATTCATAACATCTTTGTTCTTGGTTTTTTCTGGGATGGGGGTGAGTGGAAGCGTCTTCACAACAACAACAACAAAATCAATAAAATCCCACAAGTGAAGTCCGGAAAGAATAGCATGTACATTGGCCTAAATCCTACCTTGTGAAGGTAGAGAGGCGGGAGGCGTCTTCATAAGTTAAAATTATAGCAAGAACCTTTCTACTTGAATTGTTCCTTCCACAGTTCACGTAACAGCCAAACAACATGATGCACTCAGACATATATCTTAGAGAGACTGCAAGCATCTTTAACTAAACTAATATCTGAATGTATACGCTTTTTTGTTCGTTTTCCAGTAACATTCATCTTAGTAGTTACTCTCAAGGCCAAATCCTTGTGCACAAGGGTGACAAGAAACGGGAAGAAAGGGGGGAAAAAGAGAAGCCTATACCAATTGAATTCCATATACAACCACCTTTTCGTTCTGTAAACCCAAAAAAAGGAAAGTTGCATCATTTGGACCTAATCAACATTGGGAAGGGCGTGCAGCTGTTTCTGATGAGCCCGAGCAGTGAAACCAGCATACCAAGCGACTCTCATGAGTTGCATGCCAAGAATGAGTACCCACCAGCAGACTAGCCCCCGAATGGTATGCAGCATCCATGATGGTGCAGCGAGTTCTGCACTGAGCTTTAATCCCCTCATCAATTGCAACACACGATAAGCTTCATAAACTACTGGTGTCACCAACCATACTGGTGACTTCCAATGCCATGTCAGCATTTCCGTGAGTATCTGTATAGATAGAAGCAGGAGATAGGGACCCAAGAGCACCGCATAAGAAATGATAGGAAGTTGAGGCTGAAGGAAACTGTTCTGAGAACCAAAAAGTACTGTCAAGGGAATTACTAAACCCATAATGTTTGCGACCATGTTCCATAACTGATAACTAAAAGGCGGCTTGCTGCCGGAATCTTCACCGGTGTCTGGTGATCGAGCACAAGAATCGGCTAACAGGAGAAATACGTTTGCTCCAAGATTGTAAATACAATCAAGTCCAGTCAAGGAAAGAAGGCTGGCTATGTTAGGACCAATAAAAACCGATGAAATAGGCAGCCACAAAGTTGGCACCATCCCAGTGGCTAAGAGAACGGCAGGGCCAAGAACCCACACAGGCCATTGGAGGTATTGGAGCTGCAAAGGTGGCTGATTCTTTACATCAGCGAGGCTTTCAGCCTCAGTTAATGAAGATTCAGCTGGTTTGCTGGACGACATGGTTTCAAATATATTGGTCGTCTCTTCCAGAAATTTACCTTCATTATTATCACTAGGAACATAAGTGATAGGTGCAGGTTCCCATGGTGACTGATTTGAGCAGCAAATCGAGAATGGTTTTTGGCTTATACATGGAAAGGTCATTCTATTTGGCACTCTTTGGGTTTTTAACAATCGCAACTGTTTATGAAGTGCATGTCGCGAAGTAACTGCTGATGTTGTAGATGGCAGGTGGATTAAAAAAGCCATATCCCTCTGTTCATAAACTGAAGCTAGGTGACTGAGGGAGTAACTCTTGACTGCGGTTACCTGGATGGAATAAATGGTACAATTTCAACTAAAGTTTAAATCATCAACAATCAAAAGACAAATCACCATATTACTTTGCAAATCAAAAGATGAAATAATGAATCCAGATGTTTTATGGAAACCAAATAAGAAAAAATTGTAACAAGGTTAAACCCCTTTCCGATTAGGGCCTCGAGAAAGGTCTCATTTTGTTGAGAAGTTTGAAATAATCGTGATCACATGCATTGGCAAGCTTAATTAGCTGGTTGGAGGGCTCGATAGTTGAATCTAGGAGGCAATTAACATGTAAAAAATTCGGTTCATACAGAAACAGTACAGAAATTTGTAACCTTTCACTTCATGTTTATCCATTACATCCAACATCTTCATTCTGCTGTCGACGTGATATGCAATAAATAAAATCTCAAGAAGCAGATTTACGTGGTTAGCTGAAATCAGCTTATCCCTAAACTCAAATTGCAAAGTAGTCAAATCAGACTTGTACATGAATTAGGTTATTATCACATCTAGGTATAACATGTTGAAAAAATTCTGTTGACATTGAATAGAATTGCTATGAAACTACTACATTCAGGACTTGCAGACTAACAACAGTGAGATCATTACCGCTAAGGAGAAATATACTAGATTGAGTTGGACAACAGAGGTTGATGTAAAGATACGAAGGAGTAAAGATAAAGAGCTCAAACAAGAGACAGAGATGTAATAGAGATAGACATGCAGATGTGCCAGTTACTTAAAGAAATTTGGAGATGAACAAGAAACACAATGGCTTTCCATATCTTAGCAACAAGTAAATGCAGAATCTGCAGCCTCTTCTAAAGTTCTCAATGCCAACATATAGAGATTAGTAATACAACAAATTAAATTGCCAATCAACATAAGTTATATTTCAGTCAAAGGAGAAAACAAGCACATGAAAACATAGGGAGAATTCTTCACAACGGATGGAAAGGCACCCCCCTCCCAATTTATAATGATCACAATTTGCTTTTAACTCAAAACACTTCTGAAGATCCTTTTTCTCTGTATTTTCAATCATTAATCCTTGACACAACATATCTTTTGTTCAAAGAACATGCTCGCACATCCTCACAAAAGATTGAGAGAGAGAGAGAGATTGCACTAACTAAGCAAGAGTCACGTGCCCAAAACTTCGTCAGAGAAATTTCTGCAGCGATACTATAGTAAAGGAGCTTGCTTCAAGACTCAAAAGTAGCACATACAAAGTGGTTATAAGGATCGTGAAGAAATCAGCTAACCATGGAGATTTGCCGTGGATGAGAAGCTGTAGATCTAGGTTAGAGAGAAGAAATGTGATTCGATATTTCAGAGGAAGAAGAAGAAGAAGCTGTATTGATTTTTTAACAGTTTTCAGTAACTGTGCATACAGATATATAAAATCAACTCTAATCCTTAACTAGAGTTAAAACTAAAGCTAACTTGAGTTACACCAACTCTATTCTAAGGTAAGTTAGTAACATCTAATCTAACTAACTAATGAAGCTTAACCACCAGTCCACCACAATCATTACTAATCTCAACACTTCCCCTCAAGCTGATGGATATAAAAAAATTTTCAACCCCCAGCTTGCTAAGCAAGAATAGTACTGGACCTTCCCTAGACCTTTAGTAAGTATATCTGCCAATTGCAACTTGGTGTTAATGCGATGAGTCTGGATAAGGCCCTGCTGCAGCTTTACTCGCACATAATGACAATCAATGTCAATGTGTTTTGTCCGTTCATGAAAAATAGGATTTGCAGCTATCTGAATGGCTGCTTTACTGTCACAATGCAAGGGAATAGGTAGTTGAATCTGGATTCCCAACTCTTTGAACAGTCATACTACTAACCATGACACTTCTGCCACTGTGGAGGCCATACTTCTGAACTCTGCTTCTGCTGAACTTCTGGAGACTGTGTTTTGTTTCTTAGACTTCCATGATATCAAGAAATTGCCAAATTTGACTAGATACCCGGTGACTGATTTCCTAGACTGAGGACAAGAAGCCCAGTCTGAGTCACAAAATGCAACCAAGCTCTCAGACTGCTGTGAAGACATCAATAAGCCTAATCCCGGTGCATTTTTGACATACCTTATCACCCTCAATGCAGAATCCATATGTGATCTCTTAGGTTTATGCATGAATTGACTTAGAACCTGAACAACATAGGCTATATCAGGCCTTGTCATGCTCAAGTATAGCAACCTGCCCACTAACCTTTGATAAGGTTCAGGATCAGGTAACACATTGTCCTTCATTCCTGCACTTGTGGCATCCTCAGAACCCAAGACAACTTCATCAAATTCTACTGTAGTCCGCCTTTGATTGCACTCTAATGGAGTGGATGTTAGCTTAGCTCCCCCTAGCCCAGAATCAGCTATCAAGTAAAGTGCATATTAGTCCGCCTTTGATTGCACTCTAATGGAGTGGATGCTAGCTTAGCTCACCCTAGCCCAGAATCAACTATCAAGTAAAGTGCATATTTCCTCTGATTCATCAGAATGTCAGCCTTGCTGCGAGCAAATTCTATGCCCAAAAAAAATCTGAGCTCCCCTAAATCTTTCATTTTGAACTTCTTATGCAGATTTTCCCTCGCAGACTGAATTAGGTTATGATCATTTCCTGTAACTAGGAGGTCATCTATATAGACTAGAATGACAACCAAAGTTGAGCCTCACTTTTGTGTAAACAAAGAGTAGTCAAAATGACTTTGAACAAATCCCAAATCTCTAAGGGCTTCTGTCAACTTCAAGTTCCATTGTCTTGAAGCCTGCTTCAAGCCATAGAGTGACTTCTTTAACTTGCACACCTTGTTCTTGGACTCCCCCTTGATGTTGTACCCTTGTGGTAGATACATGTACACTCCTTCAAATAAGTCACCTTAGAATGCATTGTGCACATTCATTTGATAAATGTGCCAATGTCTAGAGGCTGCTACTGCTATGACTGATCTAACAGTGACCATCTTGGCCATTAGTGAGAATGTTTCCTTGTAGTCTAGGCCTTTTGACTGAAACCTTTGGCTACAAGTCTAGCTTTGAGTCTCTCCACCTTACCATTCGCTTGGTACTTCACTTTGTATACCCATTTGTATCCTATAGGAACTTTATGTGCAGGCAGATCAACAACATCCCATGTGTTGTTTTCTTCTAATGTTGTGACTTCCTGTTGCATAGCAGCTACCCATCTGTCATCTTTTGAGGCTTCATGATAATGCTTGGGCTCAACTATAGAGGATTGAGCTGACAAACATCTAACATAAGAAGGGGAAAACCTATCATAACTCAGGTAGTCTGACATAGGATATGCACAGGAGGTGGACACAAAGTCCTGCAACCATTTTGGTGGTTCTGCAGTTATGGGATGCTTTCTGATTGCAATTGGTAGTGCATCATCCACATCTTCCAAATGTAAAGACCTAGTTTGCAATTGTGGTATAACATCAGGAGCAACACTGTCAACAACTGGTACAGGAGGAGTACTAAGTGGAGTGTCTGGCTCTTCAGTGACTGCTTCATTCCTTTGTTCAGCATCATTATCATGGTCTACAGTATGATCATATGCTAAATCTTCATACAATACCTCTGAAGTATTTGGTACATCAGCTGGCTCAAGTACCGAAAAGAATGGAACTGGTGATAGCTTCATTTGTTTGAAAGGAAATATATGTTCCTTAAAGTCTACATCCCTGCTAACAATAAACTGTTTAGATTGGAGATCATACAATTTGTAGCCCTTTTTAGTTGGAGAAAACCCCATAAACATTGCAGGTAAAGCTCTAGCTGAGAACTTATCCTGCCTCCTAACATCCACAGCATAACATAAGCAGCCAAACACTCTCATATGGTCTAAAGAAGGTTCAGTATTAAAAACTTTTCATATGGAGATTTACCCTTTAAAACTATAGAGGGTAACCTATTTATGATATGTACTGCTGTAAGAACACACTCAACCCAAAATCTTAGAGGGGTGGCAGCCTGGAACCTTAAGGCTCTTGCCACTTCTAGAATATATCTATGTCTCCTCTCCACAACACCATTTTATTGTGGAGTGTACACGCATGTTGTTTGATGAACGATTCCCTGTGACTCTAAGAAGTGTTTCACATCTGAATTGACAAATTCTGATTCATTGTCTGTTCTTATAGCTCTAACAGAACAATTAAACTATGTGGGAATCATGGAAATCAGTCCTTTCATCACCAATAGGTTTCATCTTTGGCATTCATTAGAAACAACCAAGTGGTCCTAGAGAAGTCATCAACAACTGTAAGAAAAAATCTTTTATTGTCATATGTAGGCACCCTGTAAGGCCCCCATACATCTGCATGTAAAAGATCAAATGGACCTTTTGCTCTACTAATACTAACAGGAAATGGCAACTTAGTTTGCCTGGCTAATGGACAAACAGAACAACCAAAACATACAGTCTCTAAAATGAAATGTTGTTTGAGCTTGCCGATTTTCTTTATAGCTTCCATAGGCAGATGTCCAAGTCTTTGATGCCAGACCTCCAGGTCTATTGAGCTCTGCTTATTCTGTGTTGAAATCTCCATAGCTGTGGTATTTATAGTTGGTGTAGATGGTTGTTTCTCATGAAGACAGCTCCTAAGAATGTATAGCCCATTAGCTTCACTACCAATCCCCAACACCTTGCCAGTATAGAGGTCATGAAACACACAGAGATCAGGAATGCAACCAGGCATTGCAACTCCTTAGTAAGCTTTGAAACTTATAGTAGGTTATATTTAAAATGTGGAACATAAAGTACATCACTAATCTTGCAATCCTTGAGAATATTAGATGATCCTCTGTGAGTGATTTTAGCTAGATTTCCATTTGGTAAGTGAACTGAGCTACTACTGTCTAATGGAACTGTATTATTCAATAAGTCAATCTTTGAGGTCATGTGATTGAAGGCTCCACTGTCTACTATCCAGTCTCCCTGGTTCAAAAAGGCATTAGACATGTATTACCTGACTCAAGATCTGCTGCATTAGTTGTGACCTTTGTAGGCTTGCTATTTAGAAGTTGCAAAATCTGCTAGTACTGCTCTAGAGTGAAAGTTTGTGCAGTAGGAGTTGGAATGCATCCTACAGGTGCAGTCTGTTCAACTGCTATGTTAGTTGTTGCCTGTGTGTTGTACTTCTTCATGAACTTGTTATCATTTGGATACCCCACTATTTTGTAACAAACTTCCTTAGTATGGCCCTTCATCTTGCAAAAATCACAGAAGAGGTTGTAATTCTTCCTCATTTCTACTGATTTCCAGCCATATTAGCCATCAATGCTGTTATTTCAGCATTATCCATGTTAGCAGAAACACTTGTCATAGTCCTTTGGCTTTCACGTTCCATTAGCGTAGAATATGCCTTGTTCACTGATGGCACTGGCACCATCATCAAGAGTTGACTGTGAGCTTGTTCATAAGACTCATTAATTCCCATCGGCAATTGTAGAAGCTTTTGACGCTCCATAAACTGAACAAAGTCACGAGAATTTGCAGCATCACGACCACGAATTGGTGCCAAACTGTCAAACTCTTCCCAAAGTACTCTCAATTTTGAGAAATAAGTTGAAATTGAGCTAGTGCCTTGCCTAGCTGTAACAATTTCTCTATGGATCTGAAAAATCCTAGAACAATCAACTTTGTCAAAACGCTCCTTCAAATCATCCCAAACTTCACTAGCATTCGAGGAATACACCAATCCACTCAACAACTCCGGTGAAACACAGTTCATCAACCAGAATAAAACAATCGCATTACATCATTCTCAGAGATCAATGAGATTCGTACCGTAATTCTCCTTTTTGCATGTCTCGTCGATGAAACCCAGCTTGTTTCGACCTAGAATTGCAATTCGCATTGCCCGACTCCACACAGAGTAGTTTTCTGGTCCTCTCAATTGTAATGAAATCAAAATAGCTCCTGAATGATCATTTGAATTCAGGAAGAGTGGATGATTATGACCTAACTTCTTTGGTTCAGTGTTATTGAGATTTGCCATTGTTGATTCTTCAAATGAGCTTCGTGAAATCTGAATTGAGGATGAAATTAAGATCACACAATGGCCGTGTGGCTCTGATACCATGAAGAAAATAACTAACCATGGAGATTTGCCATGGATAAGAAGCTGTAGATCTAGGTTAGAGAGAAGAAATGTGATTCGCTATTTCAGAGGAAGAAGAAGAAGAAGAAGTTGTATTGATTTTTTAACAATTTTTAGTATCTGTACATGCAAATATATAAAATCAACTCTAATCCTTAACTAGAGTTGAAACTAAAGCTAACTTGAGTTACACTAACTCTATTCTAAGGTAAGTTAGTTACAACTAATCTAACTAACTAATGAAGCTTAACCACCACAACCATTACTAATCTCAACGGATCGTGCGTAGACAATTCAGCAAGTATAAAGGGCCATGCTAATCAAGTTTAATGAAACCTTGGTAAACTATGGGGGAAGAAGGAGGAATCCAGATGACGAGGGATCGAGACTCATGACTAGTTGTGAGGCATATTAGTTTATGGAGAATTTGAGGAAATCTGGTGAAAATGTTATGACTCTTGCTCTCGCTTATTGATTCCATTCCTTCAAAACAAGAACAACGTAGCAAGAATCCTCATCTGTCTTTGCAGCAGCTGCTAAATCAGCTCTCCTAATCCAGGATCTATATATTTAAGATAATAGGGCCAGAACATTCTCTTTAGCACCAAAAGAAGCTTAATCATGTCACCCTTTACTTTCTTCAGCAAGCAACACCCATCAAGCTCCTTAAAAGGAAAGGTTTAGTTATTGCTTCTTCATAAGCTTAAATTTGTGCATGATTTTTGCTTCAGGATGAGTTAATCATTGTACAGCTTTAAAGGACTTTGCAAAGCAATCCATTACTGGGCTGATTTCTAACACAAAGATTTCCTTTTTTCTCAACACTTTCCATGCCATTTAACTAAACAAGCTCATTGGGATGATAAAATTTTGCGTTATATGCATCACTTCCCATCATAAACTCTTCTGCATATACAGTGTGAAATCAAACTATATTAATTGTCTAGGGACCAATGAGCAGAGGAGGACCCATGTTATAGAATGAGGGCTCACCAGCACCCATAATGTTCAGCAAAAATTCCATGTATACATGTATATTTCTTTAAAAATAATGATATATTAACAGTGACACCCTATGTACCAAGCAAATTTTGGTTGAACCCGCTACCTCTGAATCCTGGGTCCGCCTGTGCCAATGAGTTATGTAGAAAAAATAGGGTTGACCAAACACAGAGAATCACGTTATCAAGATAAAAATTGACAATAATAGTAGACAGTTGTGATTTCCAGATGAAAGCTGAATTTTTTTACACAAATCCTTCTTTAATCCAACTTTCAATTTCCACAGACAACAAAGACAAATCAAACTAGTTGGCGAATACCGAAAATTCAAGAAATAAAGAAGAAAAATCCAGTTCCTTTAACAAATTATTTAGAAACAATTTAAAAGGGGAAAAAGTATATAGCACAATTTAGTTAAAGTTGCAATCTTGTGAACTACTTATTGAGAAAACAAATAGTAATTGAAATAACAGCGAAAGCATTTGTCATCACCTATATTCCTGCTGAGTGAAATTCGATGTTGGAGCTTTGACAATCAATCAATAGGGTCTTCACTCTCAAAGTTCCTCATTCTTTAGACACTGCTTTAATTTGGAAAGAGAGTACACAAAATGTAAGCGAAGAGAAAGAGAAGTGCCAAAGAAGAAGAAAAGAATCCAGGGAAAGAGGTGGAACACGTAAAGGAGCGCGTATGATACGGAGGAAATTGTTTTACATGTCAATTTTGTTTTTTGTTTTCAACCGATTATTAGACACTGTTTGTCCATAAAAGAATTTTTTTTCTTCAAATTTTTTAAGTTTTTGGAATTTTTTGAAAATTGTTATAAATAGAATTCTATTTATGGTGAATGTCTATATTTAGAGAGATTCTAGGGTTTATTACTTGGTGGCTAAGTCAACAGACTCTATAAATAGAGTGTTCTATTCCATTGTAATTCATTCCAAAATTCAATAAGAATTCTCTTTCTCTTTCTCTGCAATATTGTTCTTGTTCTTTTATTGTTTCATAATACATTATCAACACGAGACTCTAACCAATTGAGTAGAAGCTTTGGGATTGAGCATAATGATTGTTAATTATTCCATAAACTTACTTCATGATTAAATTTTGGATTTAAGGTAATTATTTTACTTTATTTTTCTATTTTAAATTCTTGAAATTCTATAATTTGATTTTATATACAAGCAAAGACAACAAAGTTTGATTATAACTCTAGTGGAGTTTGTAAGAAATTATAATCACCTGAAGTGGTAAAAATTTCTATGCCTCGCCATGATCAAATTCATGTATGATTGTGGGCAAAGAATGAAAATCCGTCTCACTGAATTTGCTCCATTCTCATTCCCTTAAAAGAATGTGATAGCAATATGTAATACGTCTAAAAGAAGATAAATTTATTACCATGAATAATCAATGGATGTGGACGTGGCAATAGACGAAATATATCTTCATCATTGTGGTAATGAACAATAAGTATTCTCAAAATAATCATTCATTATGTGAAAGTAATATTTGTCATCGATTTGACATGAGATTTTGTAAAGCACATATAGATGATTATGGTCCATTTATGATGTGAATGTGATAACATCTTATTTATGAATACATATTCATTCTTGGAAGAATATGAATGTGCTAGTGGTAGGGAATATATCACACTCACCTCTAGAAGAAGGTTTGAGATGATATAAGAAAATAATGTCATTATTATGGCATAAATGGTCATTGGTCACGTACCTATTGTACGCAAAATATTTTGGCATTGTGATTATTAAAAGACAAAGGTAATGCAAGAAACAAATCTTGCATATAATTTTGATCATACCCATAATGGTATAACTTTCTCTTTAAAAAAGATATTCACCATATGGATGTTGATGAATATGTGGTAGTACCAAATTAATTGAGAGCTATGGAAGAGCCAATTATTATTATTTTGGAGAAACACAATTGATTACCAATAAGGTATTGTATTGTAGTAAGTCTCAAAGAAACTTATTCAGTTTCCAAAGTATACGCGAAAGTGGTTGATTATATTGAGATTATAAATAAAGGAAAGATTTAATATCTTCTATTACTATAATTTGTAGCGGAGCAATATGTATGTGAAAAGCTATCCGCTTTATTCTCCAGTTTGTAATACACAAATAAAAGAATACCACAATAAAGTGGATGTTTATTGATATAAAAACTCATATCATAATAAACTTGGAGTTTATTGATAATTGCACACGTCATGATGTAAATATGAAGTTTATCAATATTGATAATTTATTCAGTTGGCATAATTGGTTTAGTCATATCAATTTAAGTATGATGTGCAAAAATAATAGAGAATTCACATGGGTAAATATTAAAGAACTAGAAAGTTCTTTACGAATTCTCTTATGTTGTCTGTTCTCATTAATTAATATATCAACTAAAGTTGGGATTGAATCCCATGAATGTTGAAAATATCAAAGGTGAATATGGGCTCATTCACCTGCCATGTATACCACATAAGATGCATCTATGAGATGGTTACATGTGCAATTATTATTGACCCGCAGCCTGATGTTTGCGAGGTAACTTGCTCAATAATTTAATATAGAGCATAATTTTCAGATTTTTTATTCAAGATAGTTCTTCTTGATAAGTTAGTTTACATCACAGTTGGTTTAGTAAAATAATTTATTGAGTGCCACCGCTTAATAGCTAAACAATTTCTTATGAGAACAAAGTTATTTATATCAATTTGATATACGTTATATATCAAAGTATATTATTTTCTCCCCTCACAAGTGGTTTAGGGTTAGGAACCAAATAATTTCATCTTATTATTATTGATGCGCGGTGTATATTTTGATTAACACCATAACGCACAAATATGAGTTCTCAAAGTTGAGGAAACAAGTTAATTTTTCCAATATGAGGGGGAAATATGATGAACAGTTGAGAAAAGTTACGTGGAATGAATTATCATTTGTACTTCTAGATCCTCACATAAGATAATATGAACTTGAGGTTCATAAGAAAGATAATTCATTTGCAATATATTGCAAAGCATGCCTGCAGACGCATTTGCTGACCCAAAGAAAGTAATTATATTCTCACTGCAAATGCTCCTACTAGAATAAGTCCTTGAAGGACAAAGTCTATGGTACGCTTAAAGCGTATAGACAAATTGGATTCAAATAAACTTCTTGATATAGAAGATGAGCAAATGATCAAAATGGTCATAATAAATGAGGCAAGTGATCTAGAAGATCACATAATATAAAACTTCATAAAATCTCAAGAGAGATTCAGGTACCTAAATATATGAAAGGAGAGATCTTTATGTTATGTCTTTATGAAAAATAAGGAGGTTGGAGCCGATATAAAATGTTTGTCGACGACATTGATAATAACGCTAAATATATATATGAGGATCTTAAGTCAAGAGAAACAATTCAAGTAGAATTGGTTTCATATGAAAGACATGTTGTTTTGGACCTACAGTTCAAACACCTAAAATTATAAAGTCAATGATATGTGCAATCAGTTTTGGATATCTTTTGGATATCTTATATGTCTAGCATGACATGGAAACTTGATATGCACCTAAAGTATCTTTAGATGACTTATATGACTTAACTTATACGACAATCCATGAAGGATTTAAGTTGCCTGAAGCATATATAATTCTTGATCTTGAAGAGTGCAATTTGTGCACAAATGTATCTTGCTATAACTATAGGCATGATAATATGATAGCAAGAGTTTTCACCTATATGTGAAGATATTGAAATGGTGATTCCAACAAGATCATACGAAGACAATACATCTATTAGGGATGGTGATTTCAAGATGAAACAAATTCGTTCAAGTTAACATGGCTGATTTGTTCATCAAATCTCTACCAAATATCTTTTGAAGATGGTGCACAAGATTGGAATGCAAATGCTCAATGATGTGAATTGATACCCTCATCAGGGGGAGTTAACGCGCGTCGCACTCTTTTTCCCTTATAAGGTTTTGTCCCACTGGGTTTTCCTTGCAAGATTTTTAACGAGGCAATCAAAAGGCGTATTATTATATATGTGTACTCCTTTTCCTTTTCTAGAATTTTTTTCCCATTGGATTTTATTTTAGTTAAGGTTTTAACGAGACACATTATCTGTTGAATAGACATTCAAGGGGGAGTGTTATAAATAGAATTCTATTTATGGTGAATGTCTATATTTAGATAGATTCTAGGGTTTATTACTTGGTGGCTAAGTCACCATATCTCTATAAATAGAGTGTTCTATTCCATTGTAATTCATCCCAAAATTCAATAAGAATTCCCTCTCTCTCTTTCTCTGCAATATTGTTCTTGTTCTTTTATTGTTTCATAACAAAGATAAATTTTTTTAAATCAAAAAGTGATCAAATCACTTTTTCAAAAAAAAATTAAAAAATTATCGCTCACAAAACTACAATATTTTTTCAAGTGAAATACATGTTCAAACATAATTTCAAATTCTAAATACCATTTTTCAACTTAACTTCATTTTTTTTAAAATTAAACTTTTATGTTCAAACCCCTTCTTAGGCTAATGTGGCTCCGCAATTACTCATACCTAAAGGTGTACAAAGAAAATCGACAAATTGCACATGCCCGATAATCTGAATCACCAAAAAAAAAAAATCAACTATGGTTTAGTCTGATTTGGTTTAGTGATGGGAAAAAAAAATCCGACCATAATTGGTTTGGTTTTAACTAAAGAAAGTCAAACCGAAACCAAGCCAACCAGACATTACATATATAGAAATTTTAGATATATTTAATATATAAATATACTTATTGTGATGTAATTTATAAATATTTCTTAAAAAATTTCTGCTTTTATCTTTTAAGGTATTATTTCAAGGTTGGACTTAAAACTTTTGAATGTTCCAATAAGTTTTATATCCATTAATATTAGTAAATTAAATAATGATAATAAAAGCCCAAACCAAAATCAAATCAATACTAATGCTAATAAAAGACATTCAATTCAATACTACGAACGAGAATGTAGTGAATATCTATTTTTTATTTTGCAATAATTTAGATAAAAATGTATAAACTATTTTTATTTTGTCTTAGCATTTAATCGTGTAATTAATACTCCCTTATTAGTCTACTTAATTTAGCATGACTTAGTACTTTTAGATTATGTTTATTTTTATTATGACTTTTTAATTAGCAATATTTATATTACATAATTTTATTGTCTTTATTGTTGAATATTTTAGGATAATGCCATGACACATATCATATTTTGTATTATTTTCTTGGAAAATACTTTATATAGTTGTATCTTACTAGCTAGGACTAAAGAAATATTTTAAACACAATATGTTTTATTTTACGAAGATTTTACCAGAAAAAAAACACGAAAAAACCCGAATAACCCGAAATTCGAGAAAAAAACGAGATTAAAAAACCTGAGTTTTATTGGTTTGATTTGATCTTTAGATTTAATAAGCTCACACAAGTAATTTAGTTTGATAATTATAAAATACAAACCAACCCGACCTATATACATCCCTATTCATATCTATCACGAAACACCACCACAATTCGTCAATCAGTCAAATGTCATTCCTATCGAGTATGTACTATAATGTGCCATCAACTTTAAAATCTAACTCAATTCCAAATAGTATCAAATGTAATTTTTATTGTTATTTTTCTATGGAAAAACTATCTTACACCCAAAAATACCTTAATCAATATGTATATATAAAATGCTCAAACGATGCCTTTTCATTCTGGTACCCCTTTTCAATTAATGGGTATGGCGTATTTTAAATTGTGTAATTGAAAACGACATTTCCAAGGAAAATTTTTTCTTAAAGCATGAGCCATGACTACTTTGAAATTGGACCCAATCACAAATAATATCGTCATTTGCGATATTATCATACTATTACTAGGTTGATTTGGATTAGGATGGTCTCTGATCAAAGTTTGACGCGAAATCATTTATAATTTGCCCATATTAATTCTATAAAATATCCTCACCAACAGATTTTATATTTCACGTGTAGTTCACGAGCTACGGCACAATGAACGTTATTCACTCCACACCTAA
>MU780543.1:25752-67222 GCA_026770625.1 Nicotiana glauca | reverse complement strand
AAGATATGATTCCGAAAGTTGTAACTTTTGAACCCACGTTGAAATATTTTGAGCCTTTATACCCTTCTTTCTAAATCCATCCAAAAGCCACTTTACGGTCCAAAGAAAGACCTTCCGACCAGTCTTCGAGAGATGCCAAGTCAAGCGAGCAAAGGTGAATCACATCAGGGGAAACACTCCAGTCCAAACAAAGGAAAATGAAGAATTAGAGAGCCATGATGATGAGAACCACCAAGGGTACCCCAAGATGAGAGAAATCAAAATGAGAGAGTCTTATTGGTAAAAACCTTCACGGGCACTGTAAGGCGACAGTGAGTTGAGAGAAAAATCAAAATGAGAGAGGCTTGATGGTGAAAATCCTATGGGCACCACAAGTCGACTAAGGATTGTGAACCAGATCGGGTAAATGCAGCATTGAAGACCAGTTTTACGGCGAAAATTGCAACAAGAGCTGAACATCAGATTTGCTAAAAAGAGTAGGCTGCAGGTTCATGTCAAGGTTGCTAGAGTCGGTATCTACATTTGATGGTGTTCTACTCTGTAGGTTTCTTGTTAGGAATCGTCTCCTTCTATTATCCTTTACTCTATTCCTCACACCTTGTTTTACTCCCTCATCCTGGGTCTGTCTGGCCATAACAAGTAAAGAAATGACTTCAAAATCTGCCACCAAACTGTCCAATTGCACAAAATGGGGTTTGTTTAACACCGCGAAGCATTAGAAGTCAGGAAATAACATCAAACATGATTGAATTGGCAACAATTAGCATGCTTTGGGAATCCTTGTGAAATGCAAAGGCTTGGTATAACAGATAAAGGGCGAGGGTGAACGGATCAAAATAATTTCCCATGATAGGATGGGCAAAGGGTGGTACACCAGTGACAATCAAGATTTTCCAAGAAGAAATTAAAGTTATCGGCAAGTAAGGTAGCAACAAACCTCAGGGCCAAGGCCATCAGATAAGCCAGGAAACAACAACATACTGTAGGGGCAATAGACGTAATTTGGGAATTCATGTAAGACTCAAAGGTCAGGAATATGCCAATTCACGAGCAATGACCCAAAAAAGAAGATATTGGACCTGAAAGGGGAAAAAGGGTATTTCGTTGACACAGATGACGGGGAAAGTGGTTAATCAGTAAACATGCAGGATCTTCAAGAAGAATCAGTTGTCATAGAAAACATATGGGGTCAGATAAGAAGACTAGAAGTCATCAAAAAGGGCGAAAGTTATCAGCCAAGTTTCAAAGATGGTCGGACAACACAAAGCATGGAAAGGAGAAAAGGAAAGCCATCCCAGCGGGAGTACCACAACCAACCACCGCATTTTAAACTGACAGAATTTTCTTTGATTTGAAACAGGGGTATGGAAATGTTATTGATGGCAGAAAGATATGCTACAAGAGGATTATCAAACTGGGGCAGAAAATTTTCTATTGTGTTGAAAATTTTCTTGAAGTCGGGTACTCATCTGAAGAGCATGAAGGTCAATACAAGTGTTTTAAAAGAGGAAAGAGAGGGAAGTTGTTTCCAGGAAAGAAACACCAGTTTTAAGAGAAGTAATTCTTGGGAGAATGAAACACCAGTTTTTAAAGAAGTGGTTCTGAAGGAGGACAATTCAAGTTAGAAGGTAGATAAAACAAGTCTCGAAGGAAAATAGGTAATAAATAAAAATCTTAGTCTGTTGAAACTTTCACCTAAGATAAGAAATCTTAGTCCGATGAATTTTTCACCTAAGATAAAGATAAAAATCTTAGTCTGATGAATTTTTCACTTAAGATAAATAAATCTTAGTCTGATGAATCTTTCACCTAAAATAAAGGCAGAAATTGGAAAAAGAAAGGAAGGCATAATTTGAAAAAAAAAAGGGGAAGGCAGAAGTTGGAAAAGAAAGGAAGGCATAATTTGGGAAAAAAGGGGGAAGGCAGAAGTTGGAAAAAGAAAGGAAGGCATAATTTGGGAAAAAGAAAGGAAGGCATAATTTGTAAAAAGAAAGGAAGGCAGAATTTGAAAAAGAAAGAAAGGAAGTTTGAAATTGAAAGATTAAGGAAGTTTGGATTCGAAAAAATGGACCTAGTCTGATGAATTATCTCCTAGAGTCAAAATCTCAGTCTGATGGATCTTCCTCCTGAGATCACACAAAAAATGGACCTAGTCTGATGAATTATCTCCTAGAGTCAAAATCTTAGTCTGATGAATTTTTCACCTAAGATAAAGGTAAAAATCTTAGTCTGTTGAAACTTTCACCTAAGATAAAATTTTAGTCAAATGACTTTACTCACAAGGTAAGTACAATCCAAGTTTTAGCCTTTAAATTTTAATATCTGATAACATGATATGCCCAGTCAACAGACTGGGGCAAAAAAAAAAATTTTTGTTTGTCTATTTTGTTACAATCGGGAGCCCACCTGGAGAACAAGGGAATACTTTTCAAGCATCGCAAGCAGGAGCCCACCTGAAGAACAAGGGAATACCAATTCAAGTTTCGGAAATCAGGAGCCCGCCTGTATAACAGAGGTATTTTAAGCCAAGTTTTAGTTAAATTTTTATCCAGTAACATGTACCTAGTTTCCAAACTGGGGCAGAAAGTTTTCTTTGTTTTGTCTATTTTTATGAAGTGAGGAGCCCGCCTGGATAACAGAGGAATACATTCAAATTCAATACATTCAAGTTCAGCAGTTGAAGAAGGAAAAACATCTCATTTTACAATTCAAAACGGCAACTAGAGAGCAAGGGAAGACAACTCAAGGGAAAACAGTGTCGACGGAAGACAATTCAAGTTTCAAGAGAAAGCAGTTTTGAAGGAAGACAGTTCAAGTCTCAAGGGAAAATGGTTCAAGGTGCCGAGCAAGTTTGACCTCAAGGCACACAATTCGAGATGGCAGAAAGAATGAGTCTCAATCCAAAATAAAGAAAAAAAAAAAGAAAAAGAACAAAAAGTGAGCTCCAAAATTCAGAAGCAGGAAAAGATGTGAACTGCTCAAGACGTGGTTGAAGTCATGAGCACTACATGTCCGGTCTTGATCCAAAAGCTAAAGAAGATTGAACCAACACCTGCGGCTAACAAGCATCAAGATTCAGATCAGGGTCTGCATGAAGCATCAACCAAGACTCAAGATCAAGCTTCAGAAGACTCATAGATAGGAATCTTGTAACTCGTAGCTGATAGGCTTAGTTAGTTTTTTTCAATTTTGATGAAATAACGGGATAGCGGACCGGAGCCTCGGACAGAACCTCGACTCTCAACCTCGGTACTCCATCACTCCCGAACTACACTGACCTGATTTCTGTTTAGCCCAGGATATGTAGGCAATCTCTGAAGCAGGGTGCGGTCAAATCTTTCAAAAATGCTTCCCACGGAGTATTCAGACGGGCAAAAATCGCTCGTATCCGCTCACTTTGTCTTTGCACGAAAACTCTTCGTGTTCTCGAGCAAAGAGGGGCAGCTGTGAGCACGTTATTTTTGCTCTATATGAAAATAACTCCTAAAAATAGAACAAAATAATTTTTATTGATTTTTAGGTGTTTTTCTTTATTTAGTTGCATTTCAAATATTTTTAACATTTTTAAAATCATAGAAAAACCATAAAAAAAAAAGTGTCACATTTTAATTTCATGCCACCTTAGGTTTAAAATACATTTAGGAATTAATTACAT
The DNA here is from genome assembly GCA_026770625.1 of Nicotiana glauca. NCBI lineage: Eukaryota > Viridiplantae > Streptophyta > Magnoliopsida > Solanales > Solanaceae > Nicotiana > Nicotiana glauca. Next base: position 63,567 of record MU780543.1, on the reverse strand, counting down.
TGAGTTAATTGTGCTATTAATCAAAAAATCACAAAAAATGATCATTTTTACATAGTTAGATAATTAGCTTAATTTTACAATTTGAATTTTAGTTTAGGTTTTTAATTAATTAAAGAAAGAAAAGAACAGCAAAAAGAAGAGGGAAGTGAAAAGGCTTGGTCTTAAACTCAAATTTTTCAAACATTTGAAAAGCCCAAATTTTCCCCCCAAAACCTTCCCCAAAAATATTTTTTCCCCAAAACTACTCCCCCACCCCATCACATTAAAAACACCCCATATACACCCAATTAAAAAAAAAGCTGCAATACATAAAAAGAGGGCCCCATTTCTCGAAACCCAGCTGCTCACTAGACCTCATATCTTCGAATCTCACCCCCATTTCCTGAATTCCTAACACCTAAGGAAAGCCAGAGAAATTTCTCAAGAATCACCACAAAATCAACCACTGAATTGCTACTCGATATTCGTTCCGAGCTATCCGTCAATTGATACTCGAGGTTCGTTTATGAGTTTCGTGTCACAGTTTTCGCTCTGCTGCCTTCTTGCCATCTTCTAAATTGTTTTTGCGTCTGAAGACTTGTACCTGCTTCACTCTTTCAACAAACATATTGAAGAATATATATCTAAGGTTTATTTCTTCTCTTTCACTCTCTGTTTGGTGATGATCACAAATATAATAAGAGCCATCAAAGCTAGTTTTGTAAAATTCTATTAGTGTTTAAGATGGATGATCTTTTCGTGCATTTCGTGATTGCCGTAAATATAGTTTCATTTTGACTGCCGTAAATAACTGTTAATTGCCTACTCGTTATTCTGTTTGCCTTATGAAAGTTAAGTGAATATTCTTATTAATACTTGATTGTATCATGCCTAAATCATGAAATTATTTGATAATTTTCATGGTTTAAATATGTATATTTTTTACTCTATGAGTTTGAAGTTTCTTCAAGTTGAAATTTGTGAAGTTGCAGGCATATGAGCACTAGAAAGCAAAAGGTTGAAACCAACGGTAAAGAAAACGTCATTTATATATGATAGCTACTGTCAACACAGCATAATATATTAACGTGCATGAGACATTAAAGGTTTTAGGCATATGAAGAATAGGATATATGAATTTACTATATTGCATGCATATGATGATTTGGATGTCTAAAATTTGGTGTTTGGCAACAAAGTGGGTGTAGGAGTTAAATCTATTTGTTAGTAGTATTTCATCCTCTTTCAGTGTTATTCGGTATCAATGAAGTTTTGGTCTAGAGTAATTGGTGTAGATTGAATAAGTTTGCTAATGCAATTTGGGCTCTATTTGATTTTATTTTTCAGGAGTAGTAGAATCCCGCTTATGAATATTCATAATTTGTTTTAGTTAAGTAAAGCCTTTTGAAATAATTTGAGGCGTGCCATGCCCAATAAAATTTCAAATGCATGGCCCTCATTTAATGTTTATCCTTAGAAATCGAGGTGCGCCATTTAGCAAATTTTTCATAGCCCTCGTAAAGATAACAGCACGTTAGTCTCTTTAGACGCGATTTTAGTAAAATTACATTCCTAAATTCGGGTGTGCATTTCATGCAACCCAAATCCAAATCCGAAAATGTTGAATAAGAATGTGTCGAGGATCCGGATGCATTTCATATGACGTGGTCCAAAAATACGTTCTTAAACAATGTTCACTTTCTTAATAATTGACAAAAAGCGGTAAATAACTTTAAAATTTCACTATAGGTTTAAACATGTATCAAAATCAGATTTTAGCCAAATATAGTAGTTGAGCGACCGTGCTAGAACCACGGAACTCGGGAGTGCCTAACCCCTTCTCCCGGGTTAACAGAATGCCTTACGCGAATTTCTGGTTCGTGACTGTAATACAGAGTCAAACCCTTTCCTCGATTCGGGATTCAAACCGGTGACTTGGGACACCATAAATCTCCCAAGTGGCGACTATGAATCTTTAATAAACGAATCCCGTTTCGATTGTCCTTTAATTGGAAAAACTTCTTTTTTATTATACCCTTCCCCGGGGTGTAGTAAAGCAGAAGCAAAAAAGGAGGTGTGACAACCACCACATCACTTGAGATGAAGAAGTGCCACCACGTGGCTGTCATCAAACTTTCCAAGACAATGCTTTACCCAGTGTCCATTAACTCTGAAAACTTCACCATTTTTGTTCTTTAGATCAAGAGCACCAAACGGGATCACAAACACAACTTCAAACGGGCCACTCCATTTTGATTTGAGCTTTCCCGGAAATAGACGTAACTGGGAATTGACCAAGAGAACTAAATAACCAGCCTTGAACTCCTTTCCATGAGCTTATTTATCATGAAGGTACTTCATCTTGTCCTTATACAAGGACGAACTAGAGTGGGCATGGAATCTAAATTCGTCAAGTTCATTGAGTTGTGCAACACGAAGATTGGCTGCAACATCGCATTCCAAATTCAACTTCCTCAAAGCCCACATGGACTTGTGCTCTAACTTAACCGGTAGATGGAAAGCTGTCCCAAACGTCAACCGATACGGAGAGATACCAATCAGAGTCTTGTAAGCCGTTCGATAAGTCCATAGAGCGTCATCCAACTTTTTCGACCAATCGGTCCTATTAGCATTGCCCATCTTCGACAACATAATTTTGATTTCCCTGTTGGAGACTTCCACTTGACGACTAGCTTGAGGATGATAGGGGGTAGACACTTTGTGATTGACTCCATATTTTGCAAGCAACGAATCAAAAGCCCTATTACAAAAGTCATACCCCTCCCCCCATCACTAATAATTGCATGAGGAGTGACAAACCATGTAAAAATACTCTTCTTAAGAAATGCAACAACACTTCGGGCTTCATTGTTAGGCAAAGCCACGGCTTCAACCCACTTTGAGACATAATCAACCGCCACAAGAATGTAAGTGTTCCCACAAGAGCTGACAAATGGACCCATGAAATCGATGCCCCACACATCAAAGATATCCACTTCAAGAATGGTATTGAGAGGCATCTCATACCTTTTTGAAATTCCACCCTCTCTTTGGCACTCATCATACTTCTTCACAAAATCACCCGCATCTTTGAACAAGGTTGGCCAATAAAATCCACAACTAAGAACTTTCGAGGCGGTCCTCACCCCACCGTGATGGCCAACATAGGGTGAGGAATGGCAAGCCTCTAAGATACTCAATTATTCTTCCTCTGGGACACACCTACAAATGACACCATCCATGCAAATTTTGAACAAGTGCGGTTCATCCCAATAGAAATCCAAACTATCCTGCTTGAGCTTCTTCCTGTGGTTAGAAGAGAGCTCGCACGGGATTATTCCGGTCACAAGATAATTGGCAACATCGGCAAACCATGGCATTTCATTCACCTACATCGAAAGGAGTTGTTCGTCGGGAAATGAGTCATTGATCTCTAGGCCATCACAAGGCCTCCCCTCCTCCTCCAAGCATGACAAGTGGTCCGCCACTTGGTTCTCACTACCCTTCCGGTCCACGATCTCCAAATCAAACTCTTGAAGTAACAATACGCATCACATCAATCTAGATTTGGAATCTTTCTTCATCATCAAGTATCGGAGTGCGACATGATCGGTATGAATAATAACCTTACACCCCGTAAGATACGGCCGGAATTTTTCCATAGCAAACATAATTACCAAAAGTTCCTTCTCGGTCACCGTGTAGTTCAACTGAGCATCATTCATTGTTTTGCTCGTATAGTACACCGGATGAAACATTTTGTTCACACGTTGACCCAACACCGCTCCAACCGCAACATTGCTAGCATCACATATGAGCTCAAAAGGCAAGTTCCAATTAGGCGAGGTAATGATAGGAGTGGTGGTCAACTTATGCTTGAGAATTTCAAAGGCCTCCATGCACTTTTCATAAAAAACAAACTTAGCATCTTTCTCTAGCAACTTGCACAAGGGGTTAATAACCTTCGTAAAATCTTTAATGAACCTCCGGTAGAACCCCGCATGCCCAAGAAAACTTCGGACTCCCTTGACGGTGGTAGGGGAGGGAGACTTGAAATCACATCTATCTTTGCTTTATCAACCTCAATACCATGCTTCGAGATTTTATGCCCAAGTACAATTCCTTCTTCCACCATAAAGTGGCATTTCTCCCAATTGAGAACAAGATTGGTTTCTTCACAACGGGCCAAAACTCTATCAAGGTTTTTCAAGCATGAATCAAAAGCCTACGACACTAAAATCATCCATGAACACCTCTAAAATGTCTTCCACCATGTCGGTAAAAATGGCCATCATACACCGTTGAAATATAGCCGGTGCATTGCACAACCCAAAAGGCATACGAGAGAATGCAAAGGTGCCATACAGACAAGTGAATGTGGTCTTTTCTTGGTCTTCCGGATCAATCAAGATTTGGTTATAGCCTGAGTACACATCCAAGAAGCAATAAAAAGCACGCTCGTCAAGTTGGTCTAGCATCTGATCAAGGAATGGCAAAGGGAGTGATCCTTGCGGGTCACTTTGTTCAATTATTTGTAGTCCATGCAAACCCTCCAACCCATGACTGTTCTTGTAGGAATCAATTCATTTTGGGAATTCATCACCACGATCATGCCACCCTTATTTGGTACACATTGCACCGGAAAAGTCCAAGAGCTGTCAGAAATAGGGTAGACCACCCCGACGTTCAACCACTTGATAACCTCTTTTTTTACCACTTCTTGCATTGCCTCATTTAATCTTCTTTAATACTACAAGGAAGGCTTTGCATCATCCTCCAAGATAATTTTGTGCATACAGAATACGGGGCTTATTCCCAAAATGTCAGCCAAAGTCCATCCAATCTCCTTTTTCCGCTTTTGAAGTACCGCCAATGTGGCGTCAACCTACAAGTTAGTAAGGCAAGAAGAAAGAATAACTGGAAAAGTAGAATTTGAGCCCAAGAACTCATACCTGAGGTGTGGAGGAAGTGGTTTCAACTCCAACACCAGCGGCTCCTCAATTGATGGCTTTGTTGGTGGAGTTTTTCGGTTTTCAAGGTCCAAAGACAACTTCCTAGGCTCATAAGAATACGAACCCATACCATGTAAAGCATTCACGCACTCTACTCTATTAGCATCATCATTGACATCAAGATTTAGAAGCAAGACCTCATGGGAATCCTCCACATTAATCATAGAACTTGTGTCATCCACGATCACAGTTGTGACAATGTCCACAAATGAGCACACCTCTGTACTATTGGGTTGCTTCATGGATTTGAAAATATGGAAGACGACATTCTCATCCCCCACTCAGAAATTTAGCTCACCCGCTTCAACATCAACCAATGCCTTCCTCGTTGCAAGGAAAGGTCTTTGTAGAATGATCGGGACTTCAAAGTCCACTTCACAATCCAAAATGACAAAGTCGGCCGGCAATATGAATTTGTCCATCCGGACAAGCACATCATCAATTATGCCCAAAGGTCACTTCATCGATCGATCCGCCATTTGAAATCTCATTGAGATTGGCCTAGGTTGTCCAATTCCCAAGGTCTTGAAGACCGAGTACGACATCAAATTTATGCTAGCCCCCAAATCATAAAGGTACTTGGCAAAATCTGCACTTCTGATAGTGTAAAGGATAGTAAAGCTCCGTGGTCTTCAAGTTTTGGGGCCATAGGATGCATGATAGCACTAACTTGGTGAGTCATTTTTATTGTTTCACAATCCATTGACCGCTTCTTTGTCACCAAATCCTTCATAAACTTGGCATATCCCGGCATTTGTTCAAGTGCCTCCACCAAAGGCACATTGATTGTAAGGATTTTCATCATGTCAATGAACTTTTTGAATTGTTTTTCACTCTTTTGCTTTGCTAACCGTTGAGGATAAGGCGTAGGTGTCCTAGGCAAAGGTGCCTTGGCTTTGGGCACCACAGGCTCGGGCGTGTCAATCACGTGTTCCCTAGACGGGTTCACGACATCTTGAGTTTCCACCTCGGCCTCATTAATATCAATCCTCACTTCATTGTTCACATCATTTTCAACAACATCTTCAACTATCAAAGGAACATTATCATCCGGCAACTCAACTTCATCATCCACAACTTGCTTTTCTTTCAAGGAATCCACATCACCGCCTCTCTCACTTCTTGTTGTAACCGCCATCACATGATTGTTCCCACCCTTCAGGTTCACTACCGTATCACTTGGTAGAGCACCCTTTGGGCGAGTGTTCAAAGATTGAGAGATTTGGCCTAATTGCACCTCCAAGTTCCGGATAGAGGTATTGTGAGAAGCCAACTGAGCATCGGAATCTTAGTTCTTCTTCATCACTTGCTCGAACACAATTTCTATTCTTCCCATATTATTGCCCAAAGAACTAGACCCTTGATATTGAAGCGGAGGAGGATTGTTCGATTGTTGGTACATCAGGGGACTTTGAAAACCTTGCCCCCGATTGCCTTGGTTTCCATTGTTGTTCCACCCGCCTTGACCATTGTTGTTCCAACTGTTGTTATTCCCATTCTGATTCCCTTGGTTGCTCGGATTGTTGTTCCCCCAATTACCGTTTTGGTTGTTGTTGTTCCAATTACCACCACCTTGTTGTTGATTGCCCCAATTCCCTTGGGTTTGCCATTGTTGGTTTGAAGAGTTGCCTCTATTGCCTTGATAGTTGTTGACATATTGAACCTCTTCACTTTGGTCATTATAAAAATCATTTGAAAAACCACTACCATCATTGTCATATTGTTCACAATTCCCTTGATTGTTGCCCTCTTTGCCTTCTCTTAAGCAGATTGACACCTTTCATGGCATTGACTTGGCGAGAATTTTGGACTTGTTGCAACTATGCCTTCACCAATTGGTTCATAGTAGTAATAAGCTCAGCAATGGCTTGACCGTGATCATGCAATTCCTTGTGCAAATGGATGACTGTGGGGTCACCTTGGGGCACATTCGCTCTACTTTGCCACCCCGAAGAAGTGTCCGCCATCTCGTCCAATATCTCACAAGCATCAATGTAAAGAAGCTTCATAAAGTTGCCCCCGGCAAATTGGTTCACAATGCATTGATTCGTGGTGTTGATGCCCTGATAGAAGGTTTGTTGAATCATTGCCTCGGTCATATCGTTGTTTGGGAATTCTTTCACATTGTTCTAAACCGGTCCCAGATTTCATGAAAAGGTTCCGTTGGCTCTTGCTTGAAGGCCAATATCTCATCTCAAAGTACCGCCATATGCCTGGGTGAGAAGAATTTAGCAATAAACTTGTCCGCCAACTCATCCCAAGTTGTGATGGAATGGTTGGGGAGCCTCTCGAGCCAATCTATTGCCTTTCCCCGAAGTGAGAACAGGAAAAGTCTCAACCTAAGAGCATCTGCGGACATATTCATCTGCTTGCTCCCCCAACATATATCTACGAACCCCTTGAGATGCTTGTAGGACTTTTGATCGGAGGCGCCCGTGAAATACCCACATTGCTTGAGCAAGGCCAACATCAGATTGGTTATTTGAAAGTTCCCCGCCCGGATTCGGGGAGGGACAATAGCACTCGTATAACCCTGATTCGGAAGAACTCTTGGAGCCACTTTTGGAGGTGGAAGAGGAGGGTCTGGAATATTGTTGTTGTCATTTGCATTGGCCTGGCAGCCTCTACGTTGAGCTTGAGGTAAAATAGGCACTTTATCTTATTCAAGATCATCTACCTCCTCCTCTGCAATCACATTTCCAAGAGGGTCATTAGCATTGAGAGCCATTGGTACCTGAGTTGCGACACAAACAAAATTAGTAACAAAGAAGGAAAGAAGAGCCATACACAAAACTAACTAAATAGATAGCCAAAACCGTTAGCTCCCCGGCAAGGCGCCAAAAAAATGATCGCTGCCAACTCCACACCACAAAAAAGTAGCGAGAGAGGGTCACAATAGCTTTTACCCGATTTGTGGGTCGGGATCGATTTCCATAGAGAGCTATGATTGGAGTCGGGTATCTATTTAGTTTGGGATTGCGTATTGGTTCCAAATATCACTTCCAATCATTTTTGAGTTTTCTTTAATAATCTACTATTATCAAACTACTAATTATAATTGCAACTAGATTAAAGAGTAAATTGCTACAAGTTGTATCTAATGGATTAAAAGGCACTAAGGTAGTGACTTTCATCAAGGTGGCCAATTGACAGGTAATTGCATCTAAGACACGATTGACATGATTGGGGAAATATGCTATAACCGTTGCACGATTTTACCCACTCTCACACCTCTCAGTAGAGAGAGTGATTTTGCCCAATTGACTTTATCAAGACCAATTGGGTAGGCAAATTTGCTCAAGCAACTAGGGTTCAAGTCGGGTATTACTCTCTCGAGGTTTAACCCTTTAATTGGGACTATCAATTCTCTTGAGTCCATCCCAATTCCTTGTTGGATCAATTTTGGAGACTTAGGCTCTCTTTCTCAAGAAGATCCCAAGTCAACTTAGCACAAACTAGTGTTTGCAACCACTAATTCATAAATTAAACCATAAAATTGACCTAAATAACAAACATTAGTAGTCAATCTAGCCCTAAATTGCAACACTCATCAATTACACACACTAGGGTTGAGCCACAACCCTAGATAATGGGTGTTGCTACTCATGCTTGAAAAGAAAAACAAAGAAATAGATGAAGATAAAGGCATATTAATTAATTGCTAAAGTAAATACAAAGATTCTATGATTAAAACTAAGTAAAAATGCCCAAAATGGCTACAAAAGGTCTTCTCACGAGCGCAGCTGAAGTCTGATAATGTCTGATACCCTAAAAATGGAAAAGGTTCTATTTATACTAAGCTAGAAAAACTAGACAAAAATGCCCCTGCGGGTCAGTACGGACCGCACAAAATGGTGTGCGGCTGCACTAGGCTCTTGACTCTGCTAATTCAACTCTCTAAACCCAGGATCCGCAGACCACACAGAATGGACTGCGGTCACGGAGGCATCTAGTGCAGTCCGCACAAACACGACCGCGTACCGCACAAGCTTGATCTTCAGAACTTGGTATCTCTCTGAACTTTGGTTCTGCGGACCTCACAGAATGGTAGTGAGGCCGTGGTGCTTTCAGTGCAGGACACACAATATCTACTGCGACCGTACTGCTTTAATGCTTGAAAAATCAACTCTCTGAATCTCCCCAGTGCGGACCGCACAAAGTGTAGTGCGGCCGCACTAGGCCTGCTTTTCCTGAGTTTGAATTGTGTTTGGTACTTGTGCAAGTTTCACTCCTTTTAAGCTGATCCTTGACATCTTGTCACTTTGTTGATCAAACCTGCAATCAAGCACAACTTATGAGCCTTTTGGGACTATTTTGTACGAATTTATAATCAAAGCGTAAGCAAGAAGAAGTATAAAATGCGTCAAAATTCCTAGTTATCATTGTACAACTTATTTATATATGACATAACCACATTAATAGAGTTTTAACTTGTGATTAAGAAAAAAGAAAAGAAAAGAAAGATGAGCATTGCCACACATCATTTGTACATGCCCAATTATGGGATAAAATACAATACTATAGTTGTTACTACGATGTAGTAGAGTAACTGATAAGTAGGATTTTAACGTATTTTATGCCCCTACTTGCCTATGCTTTGAGTATAAATTGCTACAAAATAGTCCTAAAATGCTCACAGGTTGTGCTTGTTGCAGGTTTGAGCGACAAAGTGATGAAATGTCAAAGACCGGCTCAAAACGGAGTGAAACCTGCTCAAGTATCAAAGACCAAGTGAAGTGAAGGAAAAAGGGCCTAGTGCGGACCGCGCAACAATGACCGCGGCCGCACTAGGAAGTTCAGAGATGAGGCATATTCAGCTTATGCGGCCGCGCTACTTATTCATTCGGTCCGCATCAAGAGATTCAGAAAGTTGGAAGATTGACCAATGCAACTCCATGCGGTCGCGGTCTTATTCACGCGGTCTGTGCCAGAGCCTTCCGCGGCCGCGCTACCCTTTTACGCGGCCCGCGCCACACAGTTCAGAGTGATGAAAAGTTGAAGTCAAAGAGCCAGTGCGGCCGCGGTCATGTTTGTGCGGCTCGCACTGACCCCGCAGGGGTATTTTTATCCAGTTTTTTCAGCCCACTATAAATAGAACATTTTACCATTTTTAGGTCAAGTTTTGTATTATCAACTGAGTTGCGTTCGTGGAGACCGAGATATTAGCAATTTTTGGCACTTTAGCTTTAAACTCTCAATAGTTCCTTGTAGTTTATTCTTAGTAATCAATTAATATGTTTAGTTCTTCTTCTATTTCTTTTGTTTCTTCTTTAATTATGTCTAGCTAAACCTATTAGGTAGCATTGTGGCTCAACCCTAGTGTGGGTAATTGATGGGTGTTGCCATCTAATGATAGATTGATATTGGGTGTTTGCTATTTGGGTGGATTTTATGTTTTTAATTAAGAATTGGTGATTGCAAATATTGATTCAAGTTTAGCGGGTTTGACTCTTCTTGAGAAAGAGAGTCTATGACCCTGAAATTGACCCAACAAGGAATTGGGATGGACCCATGAGAAATGGTAGTCCCAATTAACGGGTTAAATCTCGAGAGAGTAATCACCCTACTTGAACCCTAGTTGCTTGGTCTAATTGGCCAACCCAATTGGTCTCGAGAGAGTCAATTAAGAAAAATCATTCTCTCTACCGAGAGGTGTGAGAGTGGGTGCAATCGTGCAACGATTATAGCATAAGCCCCAAATATGTCAATCTATCCTTAGTAGTGTCTAACAGTTAATTAACCACCTAGGTGATGCCAAGACCCTGGTGCCTTTCTCTCCATTAATTACAAATTAGCAATATTTTCTTAGCATAATTTAGCTTCAATCCTTAGTTTATAATAGTAGTTATAAATATAAAAAACCCAAAAATGTTTGAAGTGCAATTAGAAGTACAAACACAATTCTAAGCTAGACAGACAATACAACTCCACTACTAGCTCCCTGTGGAAATTCGATCCCAAATCACTATTCGGGTAAAAGCTGTTGCGACCCGCTCTTCCTACATTCGTATAGTGTTAAGTCGGTAGCGATCAGTAACTTAATTATTGAACCCGTTTTTTCTGCATTTATTCTACCCTTATATTTTCAAAATAAAAATAAAAAATTAGTGATGCAACCAATAAATAGGCTAAATTAGGGAAAAACATGCAGTCACATCACAACCAAAGTGTCATAACATTTCTTCCCTTCTGATTTCACTCTCCAATATGGAAGACGCCGAACAAATTAAACCTCCCGAGATCCTCCTACCAACCCCACCCCCTCCATAAAATTTTCCACTTACGTGTTTTCTGTGTAATAGAAGGCCATTTGCTGATCAGAGATTAATGGATAAACATAATGACGAGGTGCCAAAAAAAACTTTATCTATGGGGTTTTGTAACACTTTTTATAGATGGGGAACACAATTAAAAGAGCACAGTTAAGTTCTTCAAATCTGACTCAAAGTTGAATTTGTGGAGTAAGGTTTTTGTTGATGTTTCATGGTAATTTGGTCATTTCGTTTATGGTTTTAGGATTAATTTCTACTTCTATTTAGAGCAGCAATATGGGTGTTTTTTGGAGTAGCGATGGGGTACTATTCTGAGAAGCGACAAGTCCCTAAGGATTAATTTTCCCATCATAGTTTGACATTCACATATTGTGAAACATTGTCTCTGACCTAGCCATCTCTATTACTAGGTGATGAGTGAAAAAATATATATTTTTTCATATTATAAAAAGATAATATGTTAGAAAATATACAAAAAAAATTCCCAAATTTTTCTATAATTCTTTTAGGATGAAGAAAATCAAAAGAAAAAAGAAGAAAAGAAAAACAAGTCTTGAAAAGAGGTCAAAAAGAGAAGGAACACTATTGATCCTTACGTAGGAAATCATATTTTACCATAAGTTAGTGAGATGTTACGGGTTATTTTAAGTTAACAAGATGTTAGCCATGTATTTTCAATATATTATCTGGCATCATTTATCATAAATTTTATTTATTACCGTAAAGATTTAAATAGCTGTCACGACCCCAACTCGGTCATGATGGCGCCCAGTACACTACTAGGCAAGCCCGACCTTGTTACAAAATTTCCCATTACTTAAGCAGATTTCAAATAAACAACACGGGGAAAAATACTAGCCATTAAGTCAAGATCTAGAGGATACTGATAAAATGCGAAAGTTTAACAAAATACATAATATAACCTAACATGGACCCGGTGTCGTGGACATGAGCCTCTAAATACAGAGTTTCATCCTACTACATATTCTGTCTAAAAGCTGATAATGCTGAAATAAAGGATAGAGATAGAGGGGAGAGATCTAAGGCTGCGAACGCCATGCAGCTACCTCGATACTCCCGGAAAATGCCTCTGCACAGCTGATCAAAGCTCACTCATCCTGTGTATGACCTGGATCTGCATGCAAGGTGCAAGGAGTAAAGTGAGTACTCTGACCAGTGAGTAATAAACATAAATACAGTCTGAAAGTAAGAAATCACAGAAAATGCACAAAGCAACCTATATCTAACAGTTCAAATCAATACCGGTGTAAACAATAAAATGATAATACAGTTAAGGAAATAATGCATGAAAAGATGCAACACATATAACGGTACACTCTAGTACCCGCTACGGCGTGCAGCCCACTCCACTTATTTATCGTCGACGACGCTCACTAGAGGTGTGTACAGACTCCGGAGGGGCTCCTACAGCCCAAGCGCAATATCAGCCATCTCGTGGCATCAAATAGGCTCTCGGCCTCAATATCAATCTAACACTGCTGCGGCGCGCAACCCGATCCAAATCATGGGAAAAACATACTCACTATCGGGTCCTCAGCCCATTTCAGTCAATAAATCCACACCTGCTCAGGCATAACATACTAGAGGGATCTCAGTCCATATATTCTTTTCATTTATGATTCATGTTCAAAAATACAGTTCTTATCATATTTTTAATAGTTGAAAACATGACTGAGAGTATAGTTTATGCAAACAAATGAGGAAAACAAATGAAGATCCCCTAAGGATTCTACAGGTCGGCACAAGGCCCCAATTATGGCAATAAGCCCAATTCACAGTAATAAAGTTTGCGTCTCAATCGCCAATATAGCAGAAATAACACTCGGGATGGACCAAGTCACAATCTCCAATAGTCAACAACCCCGCACTCGCCATGGAATGCGTGTCACGCCTCAATATTGCGTTATGATGTGAAAGTCTGGGGTTTCAAACCCTCAGAACAGCATTTACATCTATTACTCACCTCTAGCCAGCCAAAGACTAGCTCGCATTGCCCTTCCCTCTAGAATCGACCTCCTCACGCGTTGAACTTGGACAAAACCACAACGAATACATTACAATAGGCTAAGGGAGCATAGCCCAATCGAAAAGACGTGAAAAATATCAAAAATCACGAAGTTGGCAAAACCCGAGCCCCAAGCCCACTTCTCGAAAGTCAGAAATTTTTACACTAAAATATTCCTTATCTCGCCACGAGTATATAAATGTAAATATTATCAGAATCGGAGCCCATTTGACCCCTCAAATCCCTATTTTTCCTTCTCCTAAGTTCAAGCCCTAACCTCCATGTTTTACCTCAAATTCCTTTATTTTTCACCCTTAATTCATGTAATAATGCATTAGATTGATGTTTTAGGCTCAGAATTTCTTACCTCAATGAAGTACCTTGATTCCCTCTCCAAAATCGCACCAAAGCTCACAAGTCCGAAGTGAAAATGTTAAGTTCTTTCAAAAATTTGCGCAGGTTAAATTAGATGCTTCTGCCATGACCTTTTCGCTTCTGCGACCACAGAACCGCTTCTGTGGTTACCACTCCTGCTTATCTCTTTCCTCTTCTGCGGACTTTCACTTAAGGGGCATGACCGCTTCTGCGGTCCAAAACTCGCACCTGCGATACCGCTCCTGCGGTCAAGGCTTCCGCTTCTGCGGAACCAGCCCTGAGCTCCAATTCCTCTTCTGCGCTACCCATCCGCTTTTGCGATACCGCACCTGCGGTCCCAAAACCGCTTGTGCGAAAACACCAGATACCAACAACCTTCAGCAACACACAAGTCCAATTTTCTTCCCGCTGGCCATACGAAACCACCCAAAGCCCCCGGGACCTCGACCAAAAACATAGATATGTTCCAACACCTCATTCAAACTTGCTCTAACCATCAAAACACTATAGTTAATATCAAAATCATCAAATTTCATCAAATCAAAGCCTAAGTTCAACCAACACTTCTGAAACTCGCATTCGATCAAAAACCCGACCTAAACACCTCCGAATCAACTGAAATTTTGCACACACATCCCAAATCACCTAACAAAGCTACTGCAACTCTCGAAATTCCATTCGACTCTCGGATCAAAATATCACCTATCAACCGGATATCACCAAAATGCTAACTTCTACACCGAACCTCCAATATTAATTCCGATCATGCTCCTAAACCTCAAATCATCCCTCGAAACTAACCGAATCATCGGAAATCATATCCGAGTCCTTTAACTCACAAGTCAACTTCCGGTTAACTTTTTCCAAACCAAGCCTTCCTTCAAGAGACTAAATGTCCCATTCGTACCAAACTCAATCCGAAACAACTCAAACTTACCAAACGCAAATAATGAAACATGAAGAAGCATGAAACGGGGAAAACGGGATGGAAACACATGAGACGAAGGGTCGGTTCGTCACATCCTCCCCAACTAACACAAACGCTCGTCCTCGAGCGAGTCAAGAAACATACCTGAAGTCTCAAACAGGTGAGGATATTTGCTCTGCATCTCTCGCTCGATCTCCCGGGTAGCCTCCTCCACGGGCCGACCTCTCCATTGCACCTTCACCGAAACTATGTCCTTTGATCTCAATTTCCGAATCTGACAACCCAAAATAGCCACTGGCTCTACATCATATGTGAAATCCTCATCTAACTGTACCGTGCTGAAGTCCAAGACATGAGACGGGTCCCCAACATACTTCCGGAGCATGGAAACATGGAATACGGTGTGAACGCCCGACAAGCTGGGTGGCAAAGCAAGCATATAGGCCACCTCTCCAATCCTCCTAAGTACCTCAAAAGGCCCAATGAACCGCGGACTCAACTTCCCTTTCTTTCCAAACCTCATCACACCCTTCATGGGTGAAACCTTCAGCAAGACCTTCTCACCCACCGAGTAAGATACATCTCGAACCTTCCGGTCCACAAAACTCTTCTGACGCGACTGAGCTGTATGAAGTCTCTCCTGGATCACTTTCACCTTCTCTAAGGCATCCTGGACCAACTCTGTACCTAATAATCTAGCCTCGCCGGGCTTAAACCAACCGACCGGAGATCTACACCGTCTCCCATACAAGGCGTCATACGGCGCCATCTGAATTCTGGACTGATATCTGTTGTTGTAGGCAAACTTTACAAGAGGTAGAAACTCATCCCAAGAACCTTCAAAATAAATCACCCAAGCACGCAACATGTCCTCTAATATCTGAATGGTACGCTCGGACTACCCATCCATTTGAGGATGAAATGTTGTGCTCAGCTCTACCTGTGTACCCAACTCTCACTGAAAAGCCTTCCAAACCTGGGAAGTAAACTGAGTGCCTTATCCGAGATAATAGAAACTAGAACCCCATGCAACCAAACAATCTCTCGAATAAAGATCCCTGCCAACCACTTCGAAGAATAAGTAGTACACACCGGAATGAAATTCGTGGACTTGGTCAGCCGATCCATAATCACCCAAATCGAATCAAACTTCTTCGGGGTCCGAGGAAGACCACTCACAAAGTCCATAGTGACTCTCTCCCACTTCCACTTGGGAATATCTAACCGCTGAAGTAGACCACCCGGTCTCTGATGCTCGTATTTCACCTGCTGACAATTAAGACACTGAGCTACATAACCCACAATATCTTTCTTCATTCTCTTCCACCAGTAGTGCTGCCTCAAATCCTAATACATCTTCGTGGCACCCGGATGAATGGAATATCGTGAGCTGTGAGCCTCCTCAAGAATCAACTCTCTAAGCCCATCTACATTGGGCACACAAATCCGGCCCCGCATCCTCAATACACCATTATCACCAATGGTCACATCTCGGGAATCGCCGTGCTGAACTCGATCTTTAAGAACAAGAAAATGCAGGTCATCATACTGGCGCTCTCTGATGCGATCATATAAAGAAGACCGAGAAACCACGCAAGCCAATACGCAACTAGGCTTTGAAATGTCTAATCTCATAAACCGATTGGCCAAAGCCTGAACATCAACTGCAAAGGGCCTCTCCTCAACTAGAATATACACGCCAAACTCCCCATACTGACTGTTTTTCGGCTCAAGGCATCCACCACTACATTGGCCTTTCCAGGATGATACAAAATAATACTATCATAATCCTTAAGCAGCTCGAGCCACCTCCACTGCCTCAAATTAAGATTCTTTTGCTTGAACAAATGCTGAAGACTGCGATGATCAGTGAATACCTCACAAGATACGCCATATAAGTAGTGCCTCCAAATCTTCAAAGCATGAACAATAGCAGCCAACTCAAAATTGTGAACATGGTAGTTCTTCTCATGGGGCTTCAACTGAAGAGAAGCATAAGCAATCACTCTACCCTCCTACATCAACACACAACCGATCCCGACTCTCTAAGAATCACAATAAACGGTGTAAGAACCTGAAGCTGATGGCAAGACTAATACTGGAGCTGTGGTCAGAGCTGTCTTGAGCTTTTGAAAACTCTCCTCGCACTCGTCCGACCATATAAATGGAGCACCCTTCTGCGTCAACTTGGTCAAGGGTGAGGCAATATATGAGAAAACGTGAACGAACCGGCGATAATAACCCGCCAAACCGAGGAAACTACGAATCTCTGAGGCCGAGGATGGTCTAGGCCAACTCTGAACCTCCTCTATCTTCTTTGGATCCACCTGAATACCATCGCTGGACACCATGTGCCCCAGGAAAGCCACCGAACCAAGCCAAAACTCACACTTGGAGAACTTTGCATAAAGCTTCTCCTCCCTCAGCCTCTGCAATACCACGTGCAAATGCTCTGCATGCTCCTCCTGGCTGCGCGAGTATACCAGAATATCATCAATGAATACAATAATAAATGAATCCAGATACGGCTGAAATACATTGTTCATCAGAAGCATGAACGCTGTTGGGGCATTGGTTAGCCTGAAATACATAACCAGAAACTCATAGTGACCATATCTAGTCCTGAAGGCAGGTAAGAATATTTGAAGCCTTGATCTTCAACTGGTGATAACCCGAACGGAGATCAATCTTAGAAAACACCCTCGCTCCTTGAAGCTGATCGAATAAATCATCAATACGAGGCAGGGGATACTTGTTCTTCACTGTCACTTTGTTCAACTGCCTGTAGTTAATGCACATTCTCATTGTGTCATCCTTCTTCTTTATGAATAAAACAGGTGCACCCCACGGTGACACACTCGGTCGAATAAACCCATTTTCTAGGAGTTCCTGAAGCTGCTCCTTCAATTCTTTTAACTCCTCTAGTGCCATGCGATATGGCGAAATGGAAATGGGCTTAGTTCCCAGCACCAGGTCAATACCAAAATCAATATCCCTATCCGGTGGCATACCCGGTAGGTGTGCAGGAAATACATCATGGAAATCCCTCACAACGGGTACAGAATCAATGTTAGGAGTCTCAGCTCCAACATCTCGCACAAAGGCCAAATATGATAGACAACCCTTCCCAACCATACGATGGGCTTTCAAGAAGGAAATAACTCTACTAGGAACATAGTTAGTCATACCACACCACTCGATCCTCGGAACACCCGGCATAGCCAAGGTGACTGTCTTTGCATGACAGTCTAGAATAGAATGACATGGAGATAACCAGTCCATTCCCAAAATAACATTGAAGTCTACCATTCTCAAAAGCAATAAATCAACTCGGGTCTCCAGACCCCCAATAGTAACAAGACAGGACCCCTACACATGGTCCACAATAATAGTATTGCCCACCGGGGTAGATACGTGCACATGTAAAGCAAGACGCCCTCGGGTCGTACCCAAATAGTGAGCAAAATATGGTGACACATAAGAATAGGTAGAACTGGGATCAAATAAGACAGAGGCATCTCTATGGCAGACTGAAATAGTACTTATGATAGCAGCATCTGATGCAAGGGCATCTGTCCTGCCTGGGATAGCATAAAATCGAGCCTGGATGCCGCTTCCTGATCAGCCTCTGCCTCTGGGGCAACCCCTGGCTGCCTGGCCTCCACCCCTATCTGACTGGGCGGGTGCTGAAGAAATTGGAGCAGAAGACGAGGGCTAATCCCTCTGTTGAGACTGACTACCACGACGTCGAGGACACTGCCTCCTCATATGGCCAAACTCGCCATAGACATAGTAACTACCAGGTGCTGGAGAAGGGGACTGAAGGGAACCCCTCGCACCTGAATGACCAGCCAATGCGCTTTGCGCAGAAGAACCCTGAGCTGAAGGGGCATATGATGAGCTCTGAGCTGGGAGGGCACAAAGTGAAGACTGGCCCTGCTGGAACCCCTGGTGACCACGGCCTGAAGACACCCCACGATACTCGGGATGAGCCGACTGATGAGGCCTAAAAGAATAACCTCTGCTCTGCTAAACCTGGCCCCTAGATGGAGCACCACTGAAACTACCTGATCCTCGAGGCCTCTTGGCCTCTCTCTCCTCTCTATCCTGACGGCGAGCCGTCTCAATATCACGAGCAATATCAACTGCATCCTCAAAGGTATGACTCAGAATCCTCTCTCGAGTTATCAGAATACGGATGGGATAGACCAGTCCGTCCACAAACCTCCTAATCCTCTCCCGATTAGTCGGGACCATCCAGGAAGCATAGCGAGCCATCTCTGAAAATCTCACCTCATACTGAGACACAGTCATATCTCCCTGATGAAGGCACTCAAACTGTCTCTGCAGTTCCTCCCTCTGAGACTGCGATACCCACTTCTCTAGGAAAAGAGTGGAGAACTACTGCCATGACAAAGGCGCTGCACCTACTGGCCTACGTCGCTCATATGCCTCCCACAAAGTGAAGGCTGCTCCTGAGAACTGAAAGGTAGTAAATGATACACCACTCGACTCCAAGATCCCTGCTATCCGAAGCATACATCAACACTTGTCGAGAAAACCCTGGGCATCCTCGCCCTGAACACCACTGAAGGTAGGAGGTGAGAGTCTACTGAACCTCTCAAGACGACGCTGCTCATCATTTGGCGTAGCTGGAAACACATCATCCTGAACTGGGGCAACCGACTGAACTGGGGCAACCGACTGAATTGGGGCAACCTACAGAGCTGGTGGTGCCTCTGGTGTCTGCAAACCCTGCACTACCTGCTCAGGTGTGCGAGCAGCGGGGGTCTGATTGCCTCCCCTAGCCTGAGAAGTAGCTGCTGCGGTAGTGGCTGAGACTGCCTGAGCCAAGCCAATGCAAACTGATATAATTTGAGCTAGGGCCTCCTGAAGGCCCGGAATCACAATAGGCACAGCTGGTGCCTGAACAGGTGTTGCTGGAGTCTTTACAGCTGGAGCCTGATCTTAAGCCGGGGCAACTGGTGGGTCAATAGGTGTTGCACCCGCGACTCTGCCTCGACCTCAACCACGACCTCGTCCACAGCCTCTGGTGGCCTCAGTAGGTTGTACAGATGGTCGTCTACCACGTCCGGTAGCACGGGTTCTCGCCATCTGTGAGAAAATAGAATACATAAGTTTAGTTTGCGGATCAACGAAGTCGCACGACAGGAATTTCAAGAATATGAAGTTTTCCTAAAGGTTCTGCAGCCTCTCGAGGATAAATACAGACGTCTCCGTACCGATCTGCGAGACTCTACTAAACCGGCTCATGACTCGTGAGACCAAGTAACCTAGGCTCTGATACCAACTTGTCATGACTCCAACCCGATCATGATAGCGCCCAGTGCACTACTAGGCAAGCCCGACCTTGTTGCAATATTTCCCATTACTTAAGCAGATTTCAAATAAACAACACGGGGGAAAATACTAGCCATTAAGTCAAGATCTAGAGGATATTGATAAAAATACGGAAGTTTAACAAAATACATAATATAGCCCAACATGGACCCGGTGTCGTGGACATGAGCCTCTAAATACAGAGTTTCATCCTACTACATAGTCTGTCTAAAAGCTGATAATGCTGAAATAAAGGATAGAGGTAGAGGAGAGAGATCTAAGGCTGCGAACGCCATGCAGCTGTGAGCACGTGATTTTTGTCCTAAAGCAAATTTTTTCCAAAAATTCAAACAAAATAATTTTTTTATTATTGTGGATTTTTGTGGCATTTTCTGGTAATTGTTGCATTTTATCTGTGCATTTTAATTCATATAACAAAATAAAAAATATACGTTTGGCATTTGTTTGAGATTTAATTTCATATTTTTGGTATTAATTAGTAGTTTAAGAAAATGACAAGAACGGTTCTTTGCACTTTTATTTTTAATTCGTAGAATTTGTCTTAAATTTTAGGCTAAAATTAGAAATTAGTTAATTTTGAAAATTAAATAATATCATATTAGAGTCAATTTGGTCTTTGATTTTATTTGTTGTCATTTTTAACAAAATCAAAAAATATATATATAAATACAAAATAAGAAAAAGGAAAAGGGAAACAAAATGAAAAAGGAAAAATAAAAAGAAATGCAAAAGGTGGCTGGTCTTTAAAACCTGACTTGGGCCCAGACGGTTTAGCCCAAAACAAAAACACCCAAGAACCAGCCCAAAACCACTCAAAACCGGTCTGGCCCAAGGGAAGCCAAAACGATGTCGTTTCACTTCATTTAATCTGAGCCCTTCAACTCCCTGATCCAACGGCCACAAGGGATTGTCACATTTCAATATAATTGTCTGAAAATCAGTCAAACCCTAAAGACATTCTATCGCCGTCCTCGTATCTCCTCTGTAACTCCGCCGGCTCTGCCGCCGGTAGTGAACGCCACTTACGCCAATGACTACCAAAATTACACCACCAACTCTCCTTCTTCCCCTCTTTCCATTCCTGTCATTGGTTTCCCTCGAATCTTGCTGGAGCCCGTTGAATCTTCGTTGGACGTTTTCCGGCCAAGTCGCAACCTTGTCCAAACTGGCCCAAATTTGTACCACATAACCCCTAGACCTTCCTCACCCCTAATCCCCAAATGAATCCTCTCGAATATCAATTAAATGGCTTGAATTTTAAAATTTAGGGTTTTGAAGACGGGGCTGTTCTGGGAGATTTAAAGGTTTAATTGGCTTCAAGTTGATATTATGTGTTTATTTCATATGAAATAAACATATAACATCAACTCAAAGCCAAATTTGGAGGCCAGTCGAGTTCGAAACTGAGTTCGTAAGTCTGCTCATTTTTTTTATTTTTATTTTCTTTTTCTTTCTCTGTTCTCATGAATCTGGTTGGTTTAATTGGTGCTTTGCTGTTAAGTGGTGTGTGTAGTTTCCGTGACAATTTTGTTAATTCTTAGTTTAGATAATTCTGTTTTAACTCTCATTTTTCTGTTAGATTAATTGTTCAAATGGTGGTTTAAATTGGTTCGATTGATTAATTGTTAGTCTTTATCATGTCATAGTTTAGTTATGCTAATAATGGTCTTGGTTAGTTTAACCTGTCTAGTTGTTGATTGTTTGATTAAAGAGCTTTTGAATTTTAACCTTGTTTAAGTGAATTGTTGGTTATAGCTGGTAATTAATCATGGGTAAAGGGAATGGGGTCAGTCAACCATGGTTCAATCAGGGTTGGGTAGCTTAGTAATTCTAGGAATAAGCTAAGGGCAATTTGGGTAATTTAAGGGCTTGGAATCTGTTAGGAATTGAAATGAAAGCCCTAGAACATTCTAGAATAGGAACCCAAGTATAATTTCATGAAGGTTAGTAGGCTAGCTTGGGTAGCAGGTTAAAAATAAAAGGGTTAATTGAATAAAGTGGAGAGGGGGCTGTGCTGTAAATAAAAATTTCAGCCTTCTCATACTTTGCCTATAAATAGACACATTTGGTGCATTCATAGGGGTCTTCTTTTATCAGCCATCAAATTCCCTCCCAAAAATCCCCTTAGAAGATCGAATCCAATTTTTAAATTTCAAGATAAATTCTGTTTATTTCTATAGAAAAACCAAAAAAAAAACTGAAAAAAAAACCCAAAAATTTTACTGTTCCATTGAAAATTTACAGTCAGTTTTGAATTTCAATCTCAGAATTGCATAGCTTAGCCGTCATTTTGTTTGTTGGTATAATCTGCCGGTGTTTGGGTTTGTTTTCGAGTGGGTTTGGGTTTAGTTGAGGTCATTTGGACTGGTTAAGCAAGCTATGTAGAAGGATTTCTTTCTTTGCTGAATTTCAAGTTCAATCTGGGCTGTTACTTGGATCCTGCTTGTTAATATTAAAACTATTGCTGTTGCTGTGTGTGTGTTTTCTGTCAAAATCCTTGAAATCATTCCTGTATTGCTGGGCATTGCTGTTGATCTGCTGTTGTTGTGTCGCATAGCTTTTCAGTGAAGCTGACTCTCTTCTTCTTCTCTGTTGTAATTCACATACCAGGTACACTCCTCGATTTGCCTTCGGGTAACCCCAAACTGAAGTGAGAGGGAAACTGCTCGCAGATCTCTGCATTTTAGATGCTATCTGATTCTGTGGCAAATATAGTTTAAGTTGCTTGGTTTGTTAATTAGTGTTAGTTGAACAATATGGACTGTTAATTCTAATTCTCATTTAGACTATGTTGTTTAGTATTTTGTAATTGATTGCTAGTTAGCTTAAGGATTTTGTAATTAGGCAATTGATGAGATTAATGAATATGGAATGAAGTTAGCTGTGAATTTGCATGTTCTAGTACAGGGCCTATACTGTCATAATTTGAACTAAAATATTCAATGGCTTTAATTCATTTAGTTTGTTTCTTATGAAGTTTGATTGTCAAAATAGGAACATTAACTGAAGCATGTCTGTAATTGCAGTAAGTCTTCCTCAAATTCGCAAAATCGTCAACTAAAATTAATTCGAAAGCAGTCAGTCCGTTAAGTGTGCAATCAAATTGTTGTTTTTCAATTTATGCTCCGCCTTTGGCACCAGTTCGGAAACAGTTTTAGGTAATCAGTTGAGTGGAACGGTGTCCCAGGGATTCGATCCCTGGACTTCCACCAATGCTGCTTGTTTGGTTCAGACAGATTGGGCCAGTCCTAGGCCCAATGCCGGCGGCTGTGAGAACTATATCCATGGTCGGCATTATGCGGTCTGGGCTTGACTAATACTCCTTCCATTGTTTTTTTTGCTTGAATTTGGGCTTGAGATTTACAATATTAATCAATTAAGACTTTTCTTGTATAGATAAATAAAAGTAGAAAATTGTAGTCACTTTTAGGTTGGTCTTTTATTAAAATGATGAGACGAGCCTCGCCAAATGAAAATACTTAGACTTCAGGACGTGCCATTTAGCAAATTTTTATGGACTCCCATAAAGTTAATAATGCGTTAGTCACTTTAAGCGCGTTTTTAATAATTTCATCTTCCTAAATACAGGTGCACATTTATGTGATCCAAATCTAAATCTCAACGAAGTCGAAATGTGTCAAAAGCCATGGGTGCACTGGTGCGATGTGGTTCAGGATACATTTTCACGATGTTGCAATTCTTATTAAAAAATAAATATATAATAAAGTAGGTTAATAATAAAAGGCACATAGGTTAGAACATGTTGTGAAATCAGATAAAAAACAAATACAACAGTTGAGTGACTGTGCCAGAACCACGGAATCTGGGAATGCCTAACACCTTCTCCCGAGTTAACAGAATTCCTTACTCGAATTTCTGATTCGCAGACTGTAACAGAATCATATCTTTCCTCAATTTGGGATTCAACCGGTGACTTGGGACACCATTAATCTCCCAAGTGGCGACTCTGAATAATTAACTAAGTCTCGTTCCGATTGTCCTTTAATTGGAAAAACTCCTTTATTACACCCTTTGCGGGGTGTAGTAAGTGAAAAAGGAGGTGTGACAGCAGCTACCTCGATACTCCCAGAGAATGCCTCTACACAGCTGATCAAAGCTTACTCAGCCTGGGTATGACCTGGATCTGCACGCAAGGTGCAGGGAGTAAAGTGAGTACTCCGACCCATTGAGTAATAAACATAAATACAGTCTGAAAGTAAGAAATCACAGAAAATGCACAAAGCAACTTATATCTAACAGTTCAGATCAATACCGGTGTAAACAGTAAAATAATAATACAGTTAAGGAAATAATGCATAAAAAGATGCAACACATATAACGGTACACTCTAGTACCCGCTGCGGCGTGCAGCCCGCTCCACTTATTTATCGCCGACAACGCTCACTAGGGGTGTGTACAGACTCCGGAGGGGCTCCTACAGCCCAAGCGCAATATCAGCCATCTCGTGGGATCAAATAGGCTCTCGACCTCAATATCAATATAACACTGCTTCGTCGCGCAGTCCGATCCAAATCACGGTAAAAACATCCTCACTATCGGGTCCTCAACCCATCTCATCAAATAAACCACAGTCGATCGGGCATAACATACTGTAGGGATCTTAGTCCTCATATTCTTTTCATTTATGATTCATGTTAAAAAATACAGTTCTTATCATATTTTTAATAGTTGAAAACATGACTGAGAGTATAGTTTATGCAAACAAGTGAGGAAAACAAATGAAGATCCCCTAAGGATTCTACAGGTTGGCACAAGGCCCCAATTATGGCAATAAGCCCAATTCACAGTAATAAAGTATGCGTCTCAATCGCCAATATAGTAGAAATAACACTCGGGATGGATGAATTCACAATCCCCAATAGTCAACGACCCTGCACTCGTCATGGAATGCGTGTCACACCTCAATATAGCATTATGATGTGAAAGTCCGGGGTTTCAAACCCTCAGAACAGCATTTACATCTATTACTCACCTCTAGCCGGCCAAAGACTAGCTCGCAATGCCCTTCCCTCTCGAATCGACCTCCTCGCGCGTCGAATCTGGTCAAAACCACAACGAATACATTACAATAGGCTAAGATAACATAACCCAATCGAAAAGACTCGAAAAGACTCGAAAAACATCGAAAATCACAAAGTTGGCAAAACCCGAGGCCCGGGCCCACTTCTAGAAAGTCAAAAAATTTTACACCAAAATGTTCCTTATCTCGCCACGAGTATATACATGTAAAGATTATCAGAATCGGAGCCCATTTGACTCCTCAAATCCCTATTTTTCCTTCTCTTAAGTTCAAGCCCTAACCTCCATTTTTTACCTCAAATTCATTGATTTTTCACCCTTAATTCATGTAATAATATATTAGATTGATATTTTAGGCTCAGAATTTCTTACCTCAATAAAGTACCTTGATTCCCTCTCCAAAATCGCACCAAAGCTCCCAATTCCGAAGTGAAAATGTTAAGTTCTTTCAAAAATTCGCGAAGGTTAAATTAGATGCTTCTGCCCAGACCTTTTCGCCTCTGCGACCACAGAACCGCTTCTGCGGTTACCGCTCCTACAGTCTCTTTCCGCTTCTGTGAACTTTCACTTAAGGGCATGACCGCTTCTGCGGTCCAAAACTCGTACCCGCGATACCGCTCCTGCGGTCAAGGCTTCCGCTTCTGCGGAACCAGCCCTGAGCTACAATTCCGCTTCTGCATCTACCCATCTGCTCCCGCGATACCGCACCTGCGGTCCCAAAACCGTAGGTGTGAAAACACCAGATACCAGCAACCTTCAGCAATAACAAGTCCAACTTTCTTCCCGCTGGCCATACGAAACCACCCCGAGGCCCCCAGGGACCTCGACCAAAAATACAGATATGTTCCAACACCTTATTCAAACTTGCTCGAACCATCAAAATACTATAGTTAATATCAAAATCATCAAATTTCATCAAATCAAAGCCTAAGTTCAACCAACACTTCCGAAACTCGCATTCAATCAAAAACCCGACCTAAACACCTTCGAATCAACTGAAATTTTGCACACACATTCCAAATCACCTAACGAAGCTACTGTAACTCTCAGAATTCCATTCCGACCCCTTGGATCAAAATCTCACATATCAACCGGATATCGCCAAAATGCTAACTTCTACATCGAACCTCCAAAATTACTTCCGATCATGCTCCTAAACCTCAAATTATCCCCCGAAGCTAACCGAATCATCGAAAATCACATCCGAGTCCTCTAACTCACAAGTCAACTTCCGGTTGACTTTTTCCAAACCAAGCCTTCCTTCAAGAGACTAAGCTAGCGTTTGAGCATAGATCCCAAATTTATTTTGAAAAATCTGATTTGGGTGAAGTTTGGTTTGAAGATAAAAATGTGTTTGGACATACATTTTCAAAATATATTTTCCAACTTTATTTTGAAAAAGCATGTATATAATTCCCAAGTTTTGGGATTTTGGCCCAAATTCAGCTCAATAGCTGATTTTAGAATTTGAAATTTTTGATTTGGGATTTGGCCAAAATATGAGCAAAATTATGGCCAAACATGACTTTTGAAAATAAATCTCAAATTTATTTTGGTAAAACTTATGGCCAAACGGGGCCTAAATGTCCCATTTCCTTCCAAACTCAATCTGAAACAACTCAAACTCACTAAATGCAGATAATGAAACATGAAGAAGCATGAAACGGGAAAAACGGGACGAAAACACATGAGACGACGGATCGGTTCGTCACAATAGCTTATTATAAAATCTCATAATATTAAACAAAATTCTACTAAGAAGTTAGGGAGTTAATTGAAAAAATTAAACACTTGAAAAGGAGATTCATTGCATTCTTAATGTATCATACAAGAAAATATTGATAATTTTTGTTAGTTTAAAGGTCAAATGATAAATGCAAAGATATGATTAAAAAATTAAGTATTAATTATAATTTTGTCACATATACATTAATTGGGTGAAATTTAAAAATAATCATATTTACAACTGGTCGTTCAAAATTTAGCATCTTTTATGTAAGATAAATTTGAGTGAAAATACTGTTCAAAACCCGAAAAAATACGCCAGTATATTATGGTGGAGTTCCAGCATAAGTATACTTGAACTCCAGCATATTATACTGAAGTTCCAGGATAAGTATACTTGAACTCCAGTATATTATGATGGAGTTCCAGCATAAGTATACTAGAACTCCAGCATAATATACTGGAGTTCTAGCAAGTATACCGGTCCAGCATAATATACTGGAGTTTGGAGCACCGATGCTCCAATCTCCAGTATATTATACTGGAGCCAGCAAAGTATATCGGTCCAACATAATATGTTGGAGTTCATACATAGGTGCACCGAACTCCAGTATATTATGCTGGACTAGTCTCTGTCGCAACAAAATAGTGGCTATTTTTCATTGACTTGGTAAGCGCTGGCTATTTTTGAATGACCAGTCCGAAAATTGGTTATACTGTGCTATTTTTACTAAATTTCGAGCAATTGCCAATTGGTGCGGTTGCCGGTTCTACTGGTGCCTGTGATTATCCCGGCGAAGAGGTTAGTTCTACTCTAGCAGTTGCCGACTCTAACAGTTCTTCTTCTACTCACTACAATCTCCGTGAGCTGCTCCTCCAATCATGCAAGGAGGAGTTGCATGAGGTGGATGAAAATCTTAAGGCCAGGATGGAGGTGTTGCCGACATTAGAGATACTAGACGAACCATGTCGCCCGGCTACGATGGAACGACTGCTTGACTTTCAGTTGAATGAATCTAATAGTAACAGGTTTTCTCCAAGCAGCTCAATCGCCGTACTGGAATATGGTTCAACTTCGCAGCAGCAGATTAATGAGAAATTAATGCTGGAGAAGCAACTGCAGTTGCTCGCAGATGAGGTGGATCAACTGAGGTCGAAACTGTTGAACATGGAAATATAAGGCTTGGAGAAGAAAAAGAAGTCTCTCGGGGATTTGCATAAGTTGGAAGACGCTATAAAAGCTTTGGAGGAAAAGAGATTAGAGCTTCAGATGCAATTATTAGATTTGCAATTGTTGAACACGGTGTCACAATATTTCTTCCCTTCTGATTTCACTCTGTCCAATATGGAAGACGCCGAACAAATTCAACCTCCCGAGATCCTCCCACCCACACCATAAAATATTCCACTTACGTATTTTCTGTGTAATAGAAGGCCATTTGCTGATCAGAGATCGATGGATAAACACAATGACGAGGTGCCAAAAAAACTTCATCTATGGGGGTTTATAACACTTCTTATAGATGGGGAACACAAATAAAAGAGCACAATTAAGTTATTCAAATCTGACTCGAAGTTGAATTTGTGGAGTAAGGTTTTTTGTCGATGTTTCATGGTGATTTGGTCATTTCGTTTATGGTTTTAGGATTAATTTCCACTTCTATTCAGAGCAGCAATATGGGTATTTTTTGGAGCAGGGATGGGGTCCTATTCTGAGAAGCGACAAGTCCCTAAGGGTTAATTTTTCCCGTCATAGTTTGACATTCACGTATTGTAAAACATTGTCTCTGACCTAGCCATCTCCATTACTAGGTGATGGGTGAAAAAAAATATATTTTTTTATATTATAAAAAAATAATATGTTAGAAAATATACAAATATTATTTTTTTCCAAATTTTTCTATAATTCTTTTAGGATGAAGAAAATCAAAAAAAAAAGGGAAGAAAAAGAAAACAAGTCTTGAAAAGAGGTCAAAAAGATAAGGAACACCATTGATCCTTATGTAGGAAATCATATTTTACCATACGTTAGTAAGATGTTACAGGTTATTTTAAGTTAACAAGATGTTAGCCATGTATTTTTAATATACTATCTGGGATCATTTATCATAAATTTTATTTATTACTGCAAAGATTTAAATAGCTTATTATAAAATCTTATAACATTAAACAGAATTCTACTAAGAAGTTAGGGAGTTAATTGAAAAAATTAAACACTTGAAAAGGAGATTCATTGCATTCTTAATGTATCATACAAGAAAATGATGAATGCAAAGATATTAATTATAATTTTGTGACATATACATTAATTTAAAGGTCAAATGATGAATGCAAAGATATGATTAAAAAAATTAAGTATTAATTATAATTTTGTGACATATACATTAATTTGGGTGAAATTAAAAAAATAACCATATTTACAACTAGTCGTTCAAAAGTAGCACAGTCTCAAAAGTAATCGAAATTTAGCCACTTTTATGTAAAGATAAATTTGAGCGAAAATACTATTCAAAACCCTGAAAAATATGCCAGTATATTATGCTGGAGTTCCAGTATAAGTATACTTGAACTCCAGCATATTATACTGGAGTTCCAGGATAAGTATGCTGGAACTCCAGCATAATATGATGGAGTTCCAGCATACTTATCCTGGAACTCCAGTATATTCGGTCCAGCATGATATTCTGGAGATCCTACATAGGTGCACCGACCTCCAGTATATTATGCTGGACCGAATATACTGGAGTTCGGTGCACCTATATATGATCTCCAGAATATTATGCTGGAGATCCAGTATAAGTATACTTGAACTCCAGCATATTATACTGGAGTTCCAGGATAAGTATGCTGGAACTCCAGCATAATATGATGGAGTTCCAGCATAAGTATGCTGGAACTCCAGTATATTCGGTCCAGCATAATATTCTGGAGATCATACATAGGTGCACCGAACTCCAGTATATTATGCTGGACCGGTCTCTGTTACAACAAAATAGTGGTTATTTTTCATTGACTTGGTAAACGCTGGCTATTTTTGAATGACCAGTCCAAAAATTGACTATATCATGCTATTTTTACTTAATTTTCTGGTATTTGAAAAGTTAGCCAACGAAAAATTAAAATTGGTAACTTTAAAATTTGAATTAAAACAAATTGAAAACTTGGAAAGAAGCAATGTATTTGTGGACTCGATTAGGAATATATTGCATTTGGGCTAGATAATGTCAAAACAAGCGAAATAGGTTATAGTTGAAAAAAATGGGTGGGCTAGCCACTTTTTGGGCCAATTTTAAAGTTTATTCAGCTTTTTCAAATGTATTAGCAAAGTAGTTTTTTGACTGTTTAAATTCGACTACATTGATATTTGTGCCCCTAACTAAATACATTAGGAGTTTTCAAAACGGAACCATAACCGTTAACCAAATTGAACCTATGGCTTATTGGTTTATTAGTATCGGGTTATCGGGGAAATGAATGGTGAACGGATTGAGATTTTTTAATTAACGGCTTAACGGTTTGGGGGCAGATTACTCAATTTTCTTATCGGATAAATCATTAATCCGTTAA
Organism: Nicotiana glauca; assembly: GCA_026770625.1. Lineage (NCBI taxonomy): Eukaryota > Viridiplantae > Streptophyta > Magnoliopsida > Solanales > Solanaceae > Nicotiana > Nicotiana glauca. The sequence goes on along the minus strand of MU780543.1, from coordinate 33,282 downwards.
AAATCATTTAAATTTCTTGTATACATGTGTAACATCAGCCTAGTGCGTCTTGTTGTGCATTTTTGGAGGTATTTCTCGCTATACTATTTCCCTCTTATTCTTAATTCTTATTAAATAAGGTTTTGCAGCATATTGTGAAAAGTAATTAAATTTTTTTCTATGTTACAAGATTTAATCTCATTGAAAAATGCCTTTGAAAAACAAGTGAGATTTATATAATTGCAATTCAAAGCATAATAATGAATCTTGCATATTTTTTACCCACCAAAGGACATACATTATGATCTGAAACGATCTTTATTATTAGCCTCTTTTAATTTTACAAAAATACTTTGTTTTAGCTGACAATGTATGGTACAATTTTTAGTTGTAGATATGCCAAATTTTCAAACAATACAATTAAAAAATATGAAATAAGATGATCTGGCAAAATGATTATCCCATTAAAGTCAAAAATAGGTAATTTTAAATAAGAATGATGTCCTATGTTACAGATGCGATAATGACTTTCATACTGGAAGCTGTTATTTTCGCCGGTTGAAGTTGGACTACATGTAATTTTAATTTTCATTCTCGCTTAGTTTTAGATTTAATCGATACACCATCCGATAATTACTAATCCGATACCGAACCGCTCTCTATCTTATTGATTGGCAAATGAATTAGTACATTTAAAAGCCAATAACCAATAAGCTGAACTGTTAAGTGTATTATCCACCCGATCTGCCTGATAAGCACCCCTAAAATACATAACAGCTTCAACAATCGTTGTTGTATTTTAAAATTTTGACAAGTAAAACTCTAGTACAAATGTACTTAGTTATAACTTTGAACATGTAGTGATGCCTTTATCTCTGTATTTAACCTATTGCAAACTCATTATTTTTTGCCTTTTCTGAATTTTGCGCAAGCTTAGGAATAATTTTGTCATTATTGATGACTTCGATTTTGTATATGATAGAAATCGGGGCTACTCGATCTTGTGAGCTCGAGGGTCATTTCAAGAGCGAGACTTAAATAAACTAAGAGCGATCCCGATGTATACGGTCAAAATTATATGGCTCCAGTTTTGAAGGCTCAAAAAGTCGCATCGAGAACAAAAGTTTGACATAGACCAAGCTCGGGCTAGAAGGAAGAATAAGAGGCTCGAAGACCTAAGTGCTCGAGGAGCATCGGAGCCAAGTATGCTCGACCCTGAAATATTACTATTATGGATTTGTAACAAGATGAGCTAGATTCCTGCCACGTCCCCAAGATCATGGCGCGAATCCCGGAATGGGATTGTACAATTCCGTACAAGGACATTAGACATTTGTATCAAGAATATTCCTTACTGTAAATAGAAATATATCTTATTTAGGGTTCCCGATTATATAAAGGGGACCCCAACCATTTGTAAAGATCATCTTATCATTAGCAAGAATATACTATCCTACTTTTCTCTCTTACTGTTCATCAGAATTATCCTTTAGCTCTACTGTTCTTACTTTACTTTTCTTATTTAATTGTTCTTATGTTTTTCTCATCTGTTTCGTGCTTTCGAGACCTCGAAAACCTCATTTTTATATTACCTCGATTTGCGTGCGCAGTCCGAATGCGTAGCCGAAAAATTTTTATGTTGAAATATGTGAATTCTGTGAAAAGTTTGAAGAATTTTGATATTAATATTGATATAGTTGACTTTGGTCAACATTTTTGGTAAACGGACTCGGACCCGAGTTTGGACGGTCCCGGACGGTCCGTAGAAAAATATGGGACTGGGGCATGTGCCCGGAGTCGAATTCCGAGGCCTAGAGCCCGAGATATGAATTTTTCTGTTAAATTATTTTCTGAAATTATTAAGAAAAAATGAAAATAAAAATGAGTTAGAAAATATAGGTATCGGGCTCGTATTTTGGTTCCGACGTTAGGTACAGGTCTTAAATATGCGTTAAGCGCTATCTGTAAAGTTTGGTCAAAATCGGACGTCGTTTGACGTGTTTCGGACCTAAATAGCTAAAGTTGGAAGTTATGAACTTTGAAATGAAATTTATGAGTTTTGGGGTTTGATTCGTTGAATTTGATGTTATTTTAGCGATTTGATCGCTCGAGCAAGCTCGTAGGATGATATTGAGTTAGCGTGTGTGTTTGGTTGGGAACCCCGAGGGCTCGGGAGTGTTTTCGGAGGTGTTACGGAGTGAGTTTCCCTTAAAAATATTGCAGAAAACCTGCAACAGGTGCCCAGGCCTTTTCTTCATCGCGAACGCACTCCATCCCTCGCGTTCGCGAAGCACCAGAATTCCCTTTATCGCGTTCGCATACGACATCTCGCGTTCGCGTAAGCCAAAATTGGGACCCCTGTACTTTCCTCTTCGCGTTCGCGTGGGCCTTCACGCGTTCGCATAGAACAACCCAGGACCTCCCCTGCCTGCCTTCTTCGCGTTCGCGTAAGGCTTATCGCGAACGCGATGCTTCCCAGCACTTCCTCATCGCGAACGCGACACCACTGTCGCGAACGCGTAGTGTATTTTTGCCCAGTGAAAATTTTAAAAACGGGACAGAACCAGTGTATTCGGATTTCTCACTCTTTTATCACGAACCCTCTCCTCTCCCAAGCCCTAGGAAGCCATTAACGCCCCCAAGCTTCAAGACCCTTTGAGTAAGTGATTCCCCGCTTATTTCTTTCACTTTTCTTCCATTAATTAACTAGTTTCTAAGCCTAAATCATGAAATCAAGGTAGAAATCATGGGTTTTGAGTAAAGTTAGGTTTTTGATAATTTTGGGCGATTCAACCCCAATTTGGGGTCGAATCTTAAAACAAATTATATAGTTGCACTCGTGGGGGTATGGGTGAATTTATTTTGGTTCGAACTTCGTGTTTTGACCAAGCGAGCCCGGGGTTGGTTTTGCAATTTTTGGACAGCATGTTAGGAGGACTTTAATTAGGTGATTGGACTGGTTTGTTGAGTAGAATTGATGATATTAAATACATTGTGTATAGATACGATTGAATTGGAGCGAAATTCGAAAGGAAAGGCATTGCTTGAGGACTGAGTTGACCATAAACCTTCGAGGTAAGTGTTTGATCTATCCTAGCTTGAGGGAATAGGATTAGAGTATAATAAATTGCTATCTGCTAAATGATCGAGTGCGGTGTATAGGCGTGGTGACGAGTGTCTATACACCGGAGTCTAGCATGACCGTGGGTCTTTGTTTGTACATGTTTGTGAGATAATTTGGAACTCTTCTAAGCTAAATTATAAATTGCTACAAATGTGAAGAGTCTGAGAATAAACTGTGAAATATTAATATTTTGGAGCGTTGGCTCGAGTGATAAATACTATTGAGTAAAAGTTGAAAGTATTGAAAGGAGTTGTGATTAATCCCTTGCCGGGATGGTTAAATATACTGGGTATTACCCTTGCCGGGATGTGAAAGTTATTGATATTGTTCCCTTGCCGGGACTCAGTTGTTAATTGTGTTATTCCCTTGCCGGGACTTAGTATTATTTGGGTTATTCCCTTGCTGGGATTTGTTGTGTATTGTGTTGAAAGAAACGGGATTATGTGGCATGCCGACCACTTACATATTATGAAACGAGATCATGTGGCACGCCGACCACTTATATAATGTGAAACGGGATCGTGTGGCACGCCGACCACTTACATATTATGAATTGGGATCGTGTGGCATGCCGACCACTTGTGTATTATGAAATGGGATCGTGTGGTTCGCCTACCACGTAGTATATTGAGGATGGGGTTGCGCGCCGCAACAGAACATGGACTGGGTGTATTGTGTTCGTATGTGGAAACTTTCGGTGTTTTTCGTTAATGGTGTTATTGTACAGTTATACTTCTTTACGGATAATTTTAATATTTAACTGTGGTGTATCCCCCAGCATGTCCCTTCCCCCTTTTTACTGCTTAACTTGGTATATATATGTATATAGAATTACACAGGTTTACGTGAGTGTCTGGTCCTAGCCTTGTCACTACTTCGCCGGGATAGGTCGAGCACTTACCAGCACATGGGGTCGGTTGTGCTGATACTACACTTCTGTGCGTTTTTGCTCAGGTCCAGGTTGTGAGCAGCAGCAGCAGCAGCAGTAGTTCGGTAGCAGGATTTTCATACCCGCGAGACTGAGGTAGCTTGCAGGCGTCCGCAGGCCCGGCGTCTCTTCTTATTTTTTTTCATTATTACTGTAGTCTCATTGTTTCGAGACAGACGGTTGTTATATTTCTTTCAGACCATTATGTGTAGTTATTCTTAGTAGTTCGTGAGTTCGTGACTCCACATCTTGGGTAGAGGATTATTTTGAGTATTTCACATTTATATTCAAATTTATGAAAGTAGGCTTCCGCAGTTTATGTTATTATTATTATCCTTGTTAATAAATTGACAACAGGATGGTTTTTATTAATGGAAAGATGGTGAGTAAATTGGCTTGCCTAGCTACCACGAGTTGGCGCCATCACGATCCCGATGGTGGGGAATCCGGGTCGTGACAAGTTGGTATCAGAGCACTAGGTTACGTAGGTCTCATAACTCACGAACAAACTTAGTAGAGTCTGAGGGGTAGGTACGGAGACGTCTGTACTTGTTCCTCGGAGTCTATTAAGTTAGGAAAAAATCTCTCATTTGTTCCTTCTTGTCGTGCGATTTGTTTCCTCAAATACTGATTGAATTTCTACTTTGTTCTTTCGCAGATGGCGAGAACACGCGCTTCTTCATCCGCTGATCAGCAGTCTGAGCCTCAGGCAGCTCCTGCGGGGGGCAGAGGCCGAGGCCGAGGTCGTGCCAGAGGCCGTGGTAGGGGCAGAGCTCAGCCCCAGGCAGCAATTCCAGAGGTGGAGCCTCATATTGAAAATGGTGAGGAGGTTCCAGCCCCAGCAGCTCCAGTGGGCCCAGCTCAGGTCCCAGGAGGAGTTATGTTCACCCCGGATCTTCAGGATGCTCTGGTCCGGATAGCAGGCTTTATGGACAGTGTCGCCAGAGCAGGTTTGCTACCAGTTGCACCAGCCACTTCTCAGGCTGGAGGAGGGGTTCAGACTCCTGTTACGCGTACTCCGGAGCCAGTAGCTCCCCAGGCTCAGGCCCCAGTGGTTCAGCCCGCAGTGGCAGCTCAGACAGGCACTACAGCTCAGGCCGGAGATGGAGCGGCCATGACTTCTGATGCTCTATGGAGACTTGATCGGTTCTCCAAGCTTTTTACCACCACCTTCAGCGGTGCTTCATCGGAGAATCCCCAGGACTTCCTATTCAGTTGCCACGAGATTCTCAGGACTATGGGAATAGTGGAATCCAACGGGGTTGATTTTTGCACTTTCAGGCTTACAGGATCCGCCAAGACTTGGTGGAGAGATTTCTGCTTATCTCGACCAGCAGGGTCCCCAGCTTTGACATGGGACCAGTTTGCAGAGCTATTCTTGGAGAAGTTTCTCCCCGTCACTCGATGGGAGGCACTTCGGAGGCAGTTTGAGCGCCTCCAGCAGGGTTCCATGACCGTTACTCAGTACGAGACGAGATTTGTGGATCTGGCCCGTCATGCAGTTGTGATACTCCCTTCAGAGCGGGAGAGGGTCCGCAGGTTCATTGATGAGTTAATTCAGCCGATCCGACTTCAGATGGCTATGGGAGTTGGTAGTGACATATCTTTTCAGGAGGCGGCTAATACGGCCCGCAGAGTTGAGATGGCCCTTACTCGGGGAGGTGGTCATGCGTCGGATAAGAGGCCTCGTTATTCTGGTAGATTCAGTGGTACCTCATCTGGAGGTAGGGATTCCTATGGTAGGGATCAGGCACCGAGGCCCTTTCAGTCTGCGCTCCAGGTTTCTCATGGTACTTCAGGCAGCAGTGGTTCTCAGCAGCATTACTCAGATCAGCAGCCTATCAGTGCATCCCCACTTCAGAGCTTCAGGTGAGGACATTCTGGTCGACAGGGTCAGCAGTCGCAGCAGCCGAGATCTTGTTATGGTTGTGGTGACCCCGGTCACATTGTCAGGTTTTGCCCTCGAGCATCGGGCAGCTCCCAGCAGCAGGGTCCTCGCCCCATGATACAGGCAGCAGGTGATCCACAGCCCGCCCAGCCAGCTAGAGGCGGAGGTAGGGATCATAGAGGTGGAGGTAGGGACCGTAGAGGTGGAGCTCGGACCGGCAGAGGCAGAGGACAGCCAGTGGTTGATCGTCCTGGAGATGCAGTTCAGGGAGGTGGGGCCCAGCCCCGGTTTTATGCTTTGCCAGCCAGGCCAGAGGCTGAGTCTTCCGATGCTGTTATTACAGGTACTATTCTGGTCTGTGACAGGGGTGCTTCAGTACTATTTGACCCTGGGTCCACGTATTCATATGTGTCGTCTTATTTTGCTCCCCACTTGGCTATGCCTAGTGATGCCTTGGGTGTTTCTGTATATGTGTCCACGCCAGTGGGTGATTCTATTGTGGTCGACAAGGTTCACCGTTCTTGCATAGTAGTATTTGAGGGTCTTGAGACCCGTGTTGATCTATTGCTTCTAGACATGGTTGATTTTGATGTCATATTGGGGATGGACTGGTTGTCCCCGTATCATGCGATCTTGGATTGTCATGCCAAGACCGTGACCTTGGCTTTACCGGACTTGCCCCGATTGGAGTGGAGAGGGACCCCAGGACATGCCACCCGCAGTGTTATTTCTTATGTTAAGGCTCGACACATGATCGAGAAGGGGTGCTTAGCTTATTTGGCATACGTTCGTAATTCCAGTGCGGAGGTTCCTTCTATTGATTCAGTTCCTATTGTTCGGGAGTTCCCAGAGATTTTTCCTTCAGACCTGCCGGGTATGCCGCCCGACAGGGATATTGATTTTTGTATTGATCTGGCTCCAGGCATGCAGCCCATTTCTATCCCGCCATATCGCATGGCTCCGCCAGAGCTGAAGGAGCTAAAGGACCAGTTGCAGGAATTACTTGAGAAAGGATTCATCAGGCCTAGTTTTTCTCCCTGGGGTGCGCCAGTTCTATTTGTGAAGAAAAAGGATGGATCGATGAGGATGTGCANTCTGATGTCCCTAAGACAGCATTTCGCACTCGGTACGGGCATTATGAGTTTTTGGTCATGTCGTTTGGGTTGACCAATGCCCAGCAGCATTCTTGGAGTTGATGAACAGGGTGTTCAGGCCTTATTTGGACTTGTTCGTGATAGTTTTCATTGATGATATTCTTGTGTACTCCCGCAGTCAGGAGGAGCACGGGCAACACCTCAGAGTGGTTCTTCAGACTCTGAAGGATAACCAGTTATATGTCAAATTCTCAAAGTGCGAGTTCTGGTTGAGTTCGGTTGCATTTCTGGGTCATATTGTGTCTGTAGAGGATATTCAGGTGGACCCAAAGAAGATTGAGGCAGTCAAAAATTGGCCTCGACTAGCTTCCGTGACCGATATTTGGAGTTTCTTGGGATTAGCAGGTTTCTACCGTCGGTTCGTAGAGGGGTTTTCTTCTATTGCAGCCCCAATGACTAGGTTGACTCAGAAGGGTGCCCAGTTCAGGTGGTCAGATGAGTGTGAGGCGAGCTTTCA
>MU780543.1:3895-22830 GCA_026770625.1 Nicotiana glauca | reverse complement strand
ATATAATGTGAAACGGGATCGTGTGGCACGCCGACCACTTACATATTATAAATTGGGATTGTATGGCACGCCGACCACTTGTGTATTATGAAATGGGATCGTGTGGTTCGCCTACCACGTAGTATATTGAGGATCGGGTTGCGCGCCGCAACAGAGCATGGACTGGGTGTATTGTGTTCGTATGTGGAAACTTTCGGTGTTTTTCGTTAATGGTGTTATTGTTCAGTTATACTTCTTTACGGATAATTTCTATATTTAACTGTGGTGTATCCCCCAGCATGTCCCTTCCCCCTTTTTACTGCTTAACTTGGTATATATATATGTATATAGAATTGCACAGGTTTACGTTCTGGTCCTAGCCTTGTCACTACTTCGCCGGGATAGGCCGGACACTTACCAGCACATGGGGTCTGTTGTGCTGATACTACACTTCTGTGCATTTTTGCACAGGTCCAGGTTGTGAGCAGCAGCAGCAGCAGTAGTTCGGTAGCAGGATTTTCATACCCACGAGACTGAGGTAGCTTGCAGGCGTCCGCAGGCCCGGCGTCTCTTCTTATATTTTTTTTCATTATTACTGTAGTCTCATTGTTTCGAGACAGACGGTTGTTATATTTCTTTCAGACCATTATGCGTAGTTATTCTTAGTAGTTCGTAAGTTTGTGACTCCACATCTTGGGTAGAGGATTATTTTGAGTATTTCACATTTATATTCAAATTTATGAAAGTAGACTTCCGCAGTTTATGTTATTATTATTATCCTTGTTAATAAATTGACAACAGGATGGTTTTTATTAATGGAAAGATGGTGAGTAAATTGGCTTGCCTAGCTACCACGAGTAGGCGCCATCACGATCCTGATGGTGGGGAATCCGGGTCGTAACAGTTCTTTATTGTTCTAAGCCCACCTAGAGGTCACTAAGCTTGAGATCACCGCTGTTGGGTAACATTGGTTTGATTTACTTGTCTTTTTCATTTCTACTTCATATTTCTTGATAATTAATTGGTATTGAACTAAATTACATATCTTTAAAATCATAAATCAAATTTAATTGTTATTCATATTTCCAAGGTAAACAGTTTGGCGCCTATCGTGGGGCTAAAGATAATAATGAATATTTCGGTACTGATTCTTATAACACATGTTATTTTTACACTTGTTCTTATCAGAGATTCTTTGTTTTCAGGTTAAAACATGTCAGACTCACAAAATGCTCCCGCGCACGGCGATGATGGTCTTGGATTTCGTAGGGAAAATAATAATGTAGGAGTCGGTGTACCACCGATAAACCCCAGAGGAAGTGTATGCAGGGAAGTCAGATCTGGTAGCCAAGGAACACAAGGAATAGGAGATGGGGGAGTCAGCCTCCAAGTGATATTCGAGATGCTGCAAGCTCAACAGATTGCCATCGTCCAACTCCAAAGTCAGAATAAAACTCCGAGTATAGCTGAACCGGGGAACACTCGACGTGTTGAACCAGCACCAGAGAGATCAAACGGAGATGGCTTGGGAACTGACCCCACGATTATGAGGATGATAGAGGAACTCACCAAGAGAGTTGAGTCCGGGGAGAAGAAGATTGAAGATAATAACAAAAAAATGGAGACTTATAACTCCCGCGTTGATCAAATACCGGGGGCACCCTCGACCTTAGAAGGACCAGATCCTAAAAAGTTCGTGCAAAGACCATTCTCCCCTAGTGCGGTCCGAAGCCAATTCCTAAGAAGTTCCGTATGCCCAAGATTCCCAATTATAACGGAACGACCGATCTGAATAAACACGTCACCTCGTATACATGCGCCATCAAAGAAAACGACTTGGAAGACGACGAAATTGAATCCGTACTGCTGAAGAAGTTCGGGGAGACTCTATCCAAGGGTGCCTTGATATGGTATCACAACTTACCCCCTAATTCTATTGATTCGTTTGCTATGCTTGCAGAGTCTTTTGTAAAAGCACATGCCGGAGCCATATAAATTGCAACGAGAAAGTCAGACCTTTTCAAGGTAAGGCAGAAAGAAAATGAGATGCTCAGGGAATTTGTATCTCGGTTCTAAGCGGAGAGAATGGATTTGTCTCCGGTCACCGATGACTGGGCTGTTCAAGCTTTCACTCAAGGTCTCAGCACTCGGAGTTCTGTAGCTTCACATCAATTGAAGCAAAGTTTGCTCGAGTACCCGGCTGTCACTTGGGCCGATGTACATAATCGGTACCAGTCGATTATTAGAGTCAAAGATGATCAACTAAGGACTCATTCGGGGTCCGTTTATCCTAGCAGGCCCGTGGGTAGGATCAAAGGGGATGTCAATCGAGAGTCGATGTCAAATAGAGATCGATATCAACCCTACAACAGATACTATAGAGGAACCGGGTTTGGGCGAAGCTTCGCACAAAATGAGATGAAAAAGGGTCGAGGTCAAAATTCACGAGGGCCTGATGCCGAAAAAAATCACGTTAAATATCCAAAATCTGAATAAAGGTACGACCCCATTCCGATTCTCTCTATTTTTTCGACTAACACTACAGGCTATCGATAAGGATCAGCACGAAGCTTTTAATCTTAAAGCACGCGTTGCACTCTTTTTTCCTTGGACCGGTTTTTGTCCCAAATAGGGTTTTCCGACAAGGTTTTTAACGAGGCAACCATTGTTCGTGCTGATTTAGGGGAGTTCAACGGTATCTGAGGTTCCCTGAAATAAGCCTCGAGATCTGGGAGGCATTACCCTCGAGTATCCGCTTTATTTTAAGGAAGTTACTTCGTGATAACGGGGCCTTGATAGGAAAATGTTATAAGGGTCAAACGGCCAGATGAGCCGTGCCTATATAGGTTACTCGATCCCTAACATCGAACATGCGCACATGTATAATTGTCTATTGAGATAAGTATCTTTCCTTGACGATATCTCATGTTTCTAGAAAAATTTTCTATTTCATACTCTTGATTTATTATGTAAACAGGCTTAAGGGCTGATCACAACGGAAGATCAAACTGCCAACATTTCGAGACCATAAGACCTTAAAAGCGATCCTTGATTTTACGGGCCACGGCCACCCTACTCGGGGACTGACTCTTCAGTCAAGCTTGAAGTAAAACGGAAGGTAAGCCCAAAGGGCAAGTTCTGAACTAAAAAGGTTACAGCCAAGTTAACGCGGATCGGGAGCGTTTGAAATCCGTAACAAATACAAAAGCCCAAGGGCTATCTTAACCCGAGTTCGAGCAAACTCTCATTCGGGGACTATCTACGAAGCCTAAGGGCAAACTTTACTTCGAGTTCGAGCAAATCCTCACTCAATCATAAAAGCCCACGAGCTATCTTAACCCAAGTGCGAGCATACCTCGAACACTCGGGGACTACCTACTCGAGCTATCCCAGTTCGAAATCATAAGACCTCAAAGAGGCACCCCCCGGTATACGGGCCAAAGCCATCATACTCAGGGACTAACCTTTCGGACAAGTTCGAAAGGCTATCAGAAAACAAGTCCAAGAGACATACCCGAAGGCTACGACTATATTGAAAAGCTACGGCCATATTAATGACTATGGGCATGTAAAAGGCTAAGGCCGAAATAATTGGCTCGGAGACATCCGACTTCCGCCATAAATTAAAGGCCTTCAAATACTTTGAAAAATTGGTTAAACTCGGCTTCCCTAAGCAAAAGCAAAATGGCTTTGATAAAATCAGCCTTCGAATAATTTAAAGGCTTTGATAACATCATCCTTCGAAAAAGCCTCAAGATTTATTAACACGAACGGGTTCTGATCGATTGAACCCTCGGAAAAACCCAACAAGTACAAAAAACACATGCTAAAGCATAAAGAAACTTTCACTAAGTCTTTTAGCCGAAAAGAGGAAAAAGTTATAACCGTCTTAGAGGCCGAACTGGCACAGCTTAAAGAGCCTAAGGGCCGATCTAAAAGAGTCTAAGGGCCAATAAAAAAGCCTAAGGGCTAACTTTACTTCGAGTTTGATCAAATCCTCACTCGACTATCAAGCCTAAGGGCTAACTTCATTTCGAGTTCGAGCAAGTACTCACTCGACTACTAAGCCCAAGGGCTACTCGAGTTCGAGAAAATTCTTGCTCGGGGACTATCCATAAAGCATGTGGGCTAATTTCATTTTGAGTTCGTGCAAGTACTCACTCGGCTACTAAGCCCATGGGCTACCCGAGTTCGAGAAAATTCTCATTCGAGGACTATCCATAAAGCCTATGGGCTAACTTCATTTCGAGTTCGAGCAAGTACTCACACGACTACTAATCCCAAGGGCTACCCGAGTTCGAGAAAATTCTCATTCGGGTCCTAACCATAAAGCCTATGGGCTAACTTTGTTTCCAGTTTGAGCAAGTACTCACTCGACTACTAAGCCCAAGGGATACTAGAGTTCGAGAAAATTCTCACTCGGGGACTATCTTTCGAGCCCAAGGGCCACCTCATCTCAAGTTCGAGCAACACTCACTCAACTATCAAGCCTAAGGCTTACCTTACCTTATCGACTGTTGAGCCTAAGAGCTACTCAAACTCAAGTTCGAATGGTCATTCGGGGACCATTGATCAGAAACGTTTGAGGGCAGAACTTATTATCGTTCATTAACATCTCAAACTTTGGACATTCAAAAGAAATTTTATGATAAGGCACTTTGACCTACATAAAAGAGTAACAGATTCAGACGCCATGGAAGGAAAAAGGCTTTGTATAAACCTTTTTACAAGAGCTATAGGTCACAATCAAGATTTCCTCGCAAGGGCCGATTAGCCTCAGAAGCAAAAAATTACTAAGAGCATGAAACCTAAGCGGCATAGTCCTCATCGGCAGAAGTATCTTCGCCCTCAGAACCTTCTGCCGGACTCGCTAAAAGTTCTCGGAGTTTTCCTCGAGAAAGGCCAACTTCCAAGCTTTCGTTTCCTCAGTCGCTTATGTCACGATGATGATATCGTGGCAAATCAGGATAAAAGATCAGGGACTCAATTCGTTTCTTGTCATTTTACTCTAAAAATGCGGGGACTATTTCTATATGGTAAAAATCGGGGTTACCCGATCTCGTGAGCTCGAGGGTCACTTCAAGAGCAAGATCGAAATAGACTAAGAGCGAGCCCGATGTATACGGTCAACATCATATGCTCCAATTTTGAAGGCTCGAGAAGTTGCATCGAGAACAAAAGTTCGATATAGACCAAGCTCGGGCTCGAAGGTAGAATAAGAGGCTCAAAGACCTAAGTGATCGAGGAGCATCAGAGCCAAGTATGCTTGACCCCGAAATAGTACCACTATGGATTTGTAACAGAATGAGCTAGATTCCTGCCACGCCCCCAAGATCATGGCGCAAATCCCGGAATGGGATTGTACGATTCCGTACTAGGCGGTTAGACAGTTGTATCAAGAATATTCCTTACCGTAAACAGAAATATACCTTATTTAGGGTTCCCCTATTATATAAAAGGGACCCCAACCATTTGTAAATATCATCTTATCATTAGCAAGAATATACTATCCTACTTTTCTCTCTTACTGTTCATCAGAATTATCCTTTAGCTCTACTGTTCTTACTTTACTTTTCTTGTTTAATTGTTCTTATTGTTCTAAGCCCACCTCGAGGTCACCGTTGTTGGGTAACATTGGTTTAATTCACTTGTCTTTTTCATTTCTACATCATATTTCTTGATTATTAATTGGTTTTGGACTAAATTACATATCTTTAAAACCACAAATCAAATTTAGTTGTTACTCGTATTTTCGAGGTAAAAAGATTTTTTGTACAGACACAAAATAAATACATTTGAATTCCGGTTGGCTGGTAGATAGCTTCAGATTCAGATACTCCAACTTCTTTCATTGGTGGAAGCTTTGAAATAATGGTTCCAACAATAACTCCATGATATGGTATTGGACTTTTTGCCTTTAAATGTTTTGAAATCCAGCTTTCTACATTTGAATACAGTAAAATGTATTAATAGAGAAGGATATTTTGAAGTTCTAAACTCCATTATGGCATGCTGGAGTTTCACTCTTAAAAACAACATATGGTAATGGTGTTGGGGTTTGTCATATAGAAATTTTCCAATTCCAGAAGTCTTGAAGTTTGAACTTATTAATTTTCAAAGTCCAGTAGTTCTTCCCGGAGGTTTTTCATGTTTAAGCTGAGGCAATTTTTATCCAAATATTTTGCTAATAACTTTTTAAATATTGGGTAAACTCTAATAACAGAGGCTAAAAGTGGCCATTTCTAATTTCTTCCATTATTGTAGTCCATAAAAATCTTTAATTCTTTGTAAAAGAAGTTGAACACTAGTTTTATAATTTAGAAAAACAGAAAAGAATTAGTCAAGCTCCAGCATAATTTCTTGTAGTCCGCATGGATAGTCATATTTGGAACTAGAATTCCTCTTCTTATGATTCAGAAAGAGAGTTTAACTATATTTTATTAGATTTCAATTTACAATTTTCCAAATGCTCTTCTAATTATTTTTACTCTAATTAGATTCTTTTAGAATAAAAAAATGAATTGAAATTTAGCATAAGGTAAATAGGAAAAGAAAATAATTTTAAATTAATTTGACTGCCAAGAGGTGTGGCGGGATAGTTAGGATCCATCTACCTTTTAACTAGAAATTTACCATGTTAGTGGTTCGGGTTAATCAATCAATACATTTCACATACCAATGATTAAATTCAATAATATTTTGAATTAGAGTAACAAATCTTTACCCTGAAAAGTTAAATCTGTGCCCTCTTATTCATCAAACTTGAAACCAAAAACCAATATTTATTAAGATCAGTTTATTTATAGAGAGTTTAAATCTCAATATTCTATCTCTAAATCCGAAAATGTGTCATTTGTCTTCGCTTTGTAGAAATCTATCTTATTTACGTCTATTTAATTATTTGGCACAAATATTAATATCGATTAAACCTCTTCCAATCGTGCACATTTCTACAAGTTGACATATTCAATTGATGCTGGACCATAGAACAAAACTAAGACCCACTAGTATACCATCAAGTCCCTTGAAAATATCTGCCTCTACCTGAAAAAGACTGCAAAAATATAATGGATAAACATATAGTATTAAATAAATAAAAATCATAGAATCTCAACAAAACTTTACTGTTATACATAATTCCCGAACCTTCTACAACTTTCTGTATCCTCCCTTATATTCCTTACCGAATCTTCTCTCCCTTTTCATTACACTTCTTCTCTCAAATTTTCTCAAATTACTCTCTCATTCTCTCAAAATCTTCAAACAAATCTTCAATTTAATGGCTTCAGAATCAGAATCAGCAGCTACTGAGGCATCATCATTCATTGAAAATTTGATCAATTCAAGAAACAGAGACCTTTCTCTGTTTTTACCCTTTATTTTAGCCTTCACAAACTCATCAATTTCAACAATCCCAGTTCAAGATTCAACAGACCCAGATCAAGAAACACAAGAATCAACAACCCCATCTGATTTTCTTGATCGAATTATACTCATAAACCCTTTTACACAAGGCATGGCTGTGATACAAAACCGGTCTTCCTCTTCGAATTTTGAGTCTTTTTTGAGTGATTTATTGGGAAAAGATGGTCAGCCACCTGCTGCAAAAGCATCAATTGAAGCACTACAAACTGTGGAAATTTGTGAAGAAGACGAAGGGGAGTGTGTGATTTGTTTAGAGGAGTGGGGTGTTGATAGTGGTGACGTGGTGGTTAAAGAAATGCCATGTAAGCATAGGTTTCATGGGAATTGTGTTGAAAATTGGCTGAAAATTCATGGGTCATGTCCTGTTTGTAGATATAAGATGCCTGAAGAGGATGATTTGAATAATAAGAGTGAAAATAGAGGGAGAAGGAGAGAGATTTGGTTGAGTTTTGGTTTAGGAAATGATAGGAGAAGTGCTGAGAATAATCAAACAGTTTCAGCTAATTCCAGTTCGGAGAATGAACATGATCATGAACCAGAGATTTAGAGAGGAAACCTTTTTTTTTTTCAAAAAAAAAAAAAAAACTTTTTGTTTTTTTAGTTTTAGAATTTTTCGTTTTTTTTAATGGAATAATATTTGTATAGAGGTAAATTTTGTAGTTGGTTGGATTGTGGAATGAAAGATGATATTTCAAGTTTAATTGTTCTCTCTCTCTCTTTTATTTTCTAAGATAAGTATAGTATTGATGTTTTTAACTGCTACAACCCATCAACATAATTGTGGGTTTGAATATTTTAATAGGAGTATCTTAGACGATAAGAAAAGTGATGATGTACATACATTTATATAATCAGAAAATTTATAAGATAATTGTGGATGCTTTTATAATTAACATTAATTAATAACCTCATAAAAATGCTAATTAATCTACTCTCACAAGTTAATATTCAATAATAAAGTAAAATTAATTTACTCTCGCAAGTTAATATTTATCAATAGAGTAACAAATCCCTTTCTTAACAGTATAATTGGACTGCTAACGGTCCAATTTAGTTAAAATATCATGGTATAGCCAGTTTTTATACTGGTCAATGAAAAATAGTCAGCGTTTACCATGTCAATGAAAAATAGCCAGCGTTTACCATGTCAATGAAAAATAGCCACTATTTTGTTGCAACAGAGACCGGTCCAGTATAATATACGGGAGTTCTGGTGCATTTGTGTACGAACTCCAGCATATTATGCTGGACCGGTATACTTTGCTAACTCCTGTAAAATTTACGGGAGACTGGAGCACCAGTGCTCCAAACTCCAGTATATTATACTGGACAATTATACTTGCTGGAACTCCCGTAAAATTTGCGGGAGTTCCAGCATAATTATGCTTGAACTCCCGTAAAATTTGCGGGAGTTCCAGCTACGTGAGTTCAAGCATACTTATGCTGGAACTCCCGTAAAATTTGCGGGCGTACTTTTCCGGATTTTGAATAGTGTTTTCGCTCAGATTTAAGGTGGCTAAATTTCGATGACTTTTGAAATTTGACTATTTTTCAACAACCAGTGGTAAATCTGACTATTTTTGAATTTCTCCCTCCAATTTAGCTTATTGTGTTATTGGGCTTTACACAATTTTGAGTCATTTAGGCCTTCATTTGGGTGATATCTCATTTCCGCAAAAATTGCTAGTCAGTTTTCGAATTTGTAATTGAAAATAGCTAGCGTTTATAAAGTTATTACAAAATAGTTATTATTTTACAGCAACACAGAAAGTTCCATCATAATATACTGGAAAGTGGTGCACCTGTAGATAAACTTCCAACATATTATATTGAAATTTCAGCGAATTTTCAGCATATTATGATGGAACTCCAGCACATGCACCTGTGTATGAACTTCCAATATATTATGCTGGAATATTTTTCTGATTTTAAATAGTATTTTCGTTCAGATTTATTTTTACATAAAAAATCTAAATTTTAATTACTTTTGAAACTATAGCTATTTTTTAATTACCACTTATAAATTTGATTATTTTTTAATTTTTACTCGTTTCCACTCTGGCTAATTCCTGTTTCTCTTTCAATTTCTTTGTTTTAATTTGTAAGTCACTTTTCAAATATTCTCATGTGTTTCAATTTTAAGTTACACATGCTTCATTCTCTCCATTATAGCTTGATTTTTGGTTAAGTATATATTCTTTTTTCATTGTTAAAA
This sequence comes from Nicotiana glauca, assembly GCA_026770625.1. NCBI lineage: Eukaryota > Viridiplantae > Streptophyta > Magnoliopsida > Solanales > Solanaceae > Nicotiana > Nicotiana glauca. Next base: position 13,211 of record MU780543.1, on the reverse strand, counting down.
AGAAAGAAAGAAAACTCTATGGTTAAAAAATGTTCACACGGCAATATTCTCTCTATTAATAAGGGAGAATAAGCACACACCAGGTCAACACGCTTGCTTGACTTTATTGAGGGTATAATTGTCATTATGCCTAACCTTATAATTATCTTTGAGGGAAAGATTAACATCAAAGCCCTACGTTTGCTTCGTGTGATACCTGACATATCACCACGTTCCACATTCGATTTTGGGTAAACGGCGAATACTCGAAAGATTTATGATTTTTCTACTGAAAGCTTGATTCAATTTCACACTCTCTTTTACCTCTCTCTATTTTCGCGGTGGTTGTTCGACTTTCCCGGTATTGCTGATTTGCGCTTTATCTCTTGGTGATTTCAGTTTATGTTATATTACTTCAATTTCTCTTCTTCTAATTTTGTCATAGTTGTTGACGGAGGTGACAGTTATGGCTGACCATGGGCTGATTCGCCATTGATGGTGGTTTTGATAACTACAAAGTTATTTTGGGAAATAAAATTATTTCTTTGATTTACTAAAAAGCTAGAACAAACCCAGTTAGTATAGAGCAAGTCATTAGTCTCTTGTAAAGTTAGTATGTCTCTTTATTAAAAAGCATCTAGGATGTTACTGGTAGGACAATGCTCTATTACTCTGTGAAGCTTTTGTGTAACTATTCCAATTTTTAGAATTGCTCAATATCATGTCAAATTATAGATGAAAAGTTTTTCGCCTGCATCACATAGTAGTCGTGCCAACAATTTTCTGGGCTTGTGATTCGGAGATCTAAACTTTTGGTAGACCATCTAACCAAAAATGAATATTCCTCTTTGATATGACATATGAATTTAAGAATTAGACCCATTTTTATGAGTAAATAAGAGTTTCTATGCACCACATAGGAGGAATTCTCTGGTATACATGGTGTATGCTACAGTTCACTATTAAAAAAAAGCATAAAATATGGATAGTCATTCTAAGGGAAGAATAAGAAGTATACAGAAAAGGACAAACGTTCAATGTTAAAAGGTAAGGGATGAATACACGATGAAAGCAAGCAACTTATTAGTTAAGTAGGAATTCTAAGGGAGAAAAGAGCTTATTTTCTTGGGAAAATAGGTCCAAATTTTACTTCTGTTGTACTACATTGCATCTTTGTATTATGAAGGAGATTATAAAAAATGTGAATGTCACTCTTAAGATTACAACGTTCAGTCTAAGTTAATTTTTGTTATAGTTGCTAATGGAGGTTAGAGTTATGGGTGGTCACAGGTCGATTCTTCATGGATGGTGGTTTTGATAACTTGAAAGTTATTTTGAGGAATAACATTATTTCTTTGATTTACTAAAAAGGTAGAACAAGTCCAGTTAGTATAGAACCTTATCTGTATATATAGAAAAAGAAGTTCAACATAGAGATTCACCCTAGTCTATTTGGATATGCTTGATCATTCCCTATGTTAATGCAACTGAAATGTGATTTAGGCAAATGAAATATTTTAATGGGGCAAACTCTAGACAATAGATGACATATTTGGCAGGACATTGACGTGCAAGTTGCCCTACCAAGTTGACAACTATTGGTCTAGCAAGTGATAATTGAAGATTGTTTCATTCATCTGACGTTGTTTTGCTTACAAAATTATGAGTATATGGCTTTTTTTAGCTGCCCTTGGTTGCACATCTCCATGAATGGGGCAGCCAATTTAAAATTTTGGTGGCTTTTGTTATTCTAAATATTGCTTATTCTTTTCTTTGCTTCCACCATTTAACATAAAGCGAAAGATAAAACAAAAAAGGCACATAGATACATCACAACTATGTTGTCCATTTTTACTTTTTAAAGTTACAAATAGTCACAGATTATTGAAGTAAACGACTATTACAAGTCATGAGTATTGGTTCTTCACATCTGCCTCTTCAAATATTTTTAAAGTTATCGTCTTATCTATATTTCTTGAGGACATGTTTGCTTTGTGCTTTGTCCTCATGACTCTCTGATCAATTATCCATATTGTATAATTTATAAGCAAACTCTCCTTTCTTTTTCTTTTGGACTGATAGTTGTGGTGGTGAATTGCTTTCTTCTGATTTTATGTCATCCACAACTAAGAAGAAATATACAAACTGAAGTATCAAGTTTGGCTTAAAGTATGTGTTACAGGAGCTACTGCACATTACATGTTTCTTTTTTTATTTTTTGTTTAAGTTACTGCATAGTGTTAACAACTAAGAGTACATTTAAATGTACATGGATTACTAAAATTTAGAAGTAAACATTTACAAAAATCTCAGTTTATTCTTCAATGGATACAATATTGTTCTTATAATGCATTAATTTTTCCTCTTCCACAATGCCTTTCCGCAACAGTTGAGGCTGTAGGTACTCCCAGAACAACGACTATACAGAGATACAATGTGTTGAAAAAAATATACAAAAATACAAAAGAAAGCTCACTCTTTCGATGAATGTCAAATTTTGACTATTTTTTTCAGTTGGATATGTGATTATTTTACATAAATCTGCGTGTTGTTGGATTGTTTGGGCATGCTATTTATTTTTTGGTATCTTTTCACTCAGCTGAAATGTGGTGATGTAAACTTCAACCTTTAGTTACAATAAGTGTTTGTTAGCGTTGATTATGATAAATGTTATAAATTGATGGAGCCAAAATATATTCTGATGCAATTACTTTAGCTTGTGAAAATGGAAGACACTCATTGATTTCATGATAATCTACAGTTTAAACATTTATCTTGTGCGCTACAATTACATTTGCAATATCATTAATCTTTTATATCTTTTTTTACACATTTTATGAAGAGCCTATAACGTAAAATTTGTACATGTAAGAAAAGAGAAACTTGAACTTGCGTAGCTTATGGAGTCTAGGAATACAAACAAATGTTCATATGCAGAAAAAAGGAAGGATGCAATGCAACTTAAACGACGTGATACATATAACCAAATATCTGCTCATAGAAGAGAAGCATTGTTACTATCACGACGTATAAGAAAATAAGATTTTGGAAATCATAGGATTCTTGAAGATCCCCACAAAGGAGGATTTCCAAAACAAACTTCTCTTATCATACGAGAACCTACTAACCTGCTTCAAAAAGGTTATATTTTTTAGTCATTTATAGCTGCAATATATTATTAATGTACTGCTGCGCATTTTTAATTTTTTAGAAGATTGTACTACCCCTTTTTTATCTTAATTAATTAAATGAGATATAGAATAGTTTGTGCTCTTTCTCTCTTTATTTGGTGCTTATTAACGATTTACTGTGTACCTTTAAACATCTCGCCTACTCTGTGTAGCAGCTGCCACGCAGCAGCTTTGTGTAACTACATCAAGGGATGATTTAGGAAAAGGGAAGAATATTTGCAATCGCTCCATGATTCATGAAACAGGTAATGTTAATTTTTATATTACATTGTTTAGTCTTCATATTACTTTTACATTGTCGTATTTATACATTTACAGTTCAGATGTACGATCGTATTGCTGATTTGGTTGCCTTTGTGACCTTCATATTTATGAACAAGTTATTAATGTAGTGGTCATTAACTATGAAGTTTCAACAGGAGCCGATGTAGTTTAGAAAGGAAAAAGCATGCTTCATTCTACCCTTATTTTTGAAAAAGGTAGGGCTCTGAATCTATACTGATCATTTATGTTTCTGCGTCTACTGTTCGCAAGTATATAACCGAAAATTATCTTGAACCAGGCTCATCATCGAGAAGTGCAAATGAATCATGTACTCCAACTTCTAGAAAAATTACAACTAAAGGTTCGTATAACCATAACCCTTGGTTAGTTTTATCATATTTTCCATTTGTATCCCTTAAAGTTATTGAAATATGCAGGTCGTATAACGAATAAGAAAACTACGATTAATATTAAACAACTACGTTCTAATTATGTCCTGTTAAAAAAGGTTCCAAATTGTAAATTCTCTCGTGCAAAAAAATTTGAGTATGAGCCCTATGGATTTTGCTGTAACAATGGTACAGTGAAGTTGACCTCTCATCGAACGCCAGCTGAACTGAAAAATTTATATATTGGAAACAACGCAGAATCTAAGCACTTCCAAACGTACATTAGAACATATAATAATTTATTTGCCTTCACATCACTTGGTGTCAATTATGACAAAGATTTGGCCAAGAAAAATCATGGTATTTATACATTCAGAGTTCAAGGACAAATGTATCACTTGATAGACGATTTATATCCCAAAGAAAGAGGGCCAAGAAATTTGCAACTCTACTTTTACAATAATGTAAATGAGCTTGAAAATAGAATGGCTGGCTCAGATAAATTAAATGAATCGACAGTGAAGGAATTGATGGACATACTAAAGGGTAATCCATACTCAATATTTCTGCGATCCTTAATAGACATGTTAAACTTGTAAAACTTTCATATAGCACTAAAATGTGACGCTGGATTGGATCAACGTGTATATAATATGCCTACTACTACTGAAGTTGCAGCAATATGAGTTGACGAAAATGATGGCCCTGCTACTCATGCACCACGTCTTCAAATTTATACTCACAGCGACAAGACACAAAGAGTAAACTATTATTTTGGATGCTTTGACCCTTTGCAATACCCCTTGTTATTTCCATATGGCCAAGACAAGTGGCACTGTGGTATTAAGAAGTTTCCGAGAGCAGAAAATATTCCTAGAAATCGCAGTTTGCTTGAATTTGAATAATTGCCGAGTATAAAATTTTTTACCTCCGTTGATGGATATCTTGATATGGAAGCTCAAAATTTGCAAATAGCAAAACGCAAAAGAGATACAGTTTCAGTTCGTGAATATTGTTGTTATAAACTTCAGATAAGGAACGATGATGAGGATGAAATTTTACATACAGGAAGATTATTACAACAATATTCAGCGGATGAATATATAAAATTGAAGACACAAAGTTTGGACTTTGTTTCGTTCAATCAAGATTTGTTCAGAATGGGTGTACTGCAACGACTTCTCGATATTTTAAGACTTGGCGAACGAGATGCTTCCAATGTTGGAAAACAAACATTTCTCCCAAATCTTTTATAGGAGGTCCTAGAGATATGCGGCAACGTTATATGGATGCTATTGCATTGGTGCAATGTTTTGGAAAACCTGATCTGTTTATAACTATGACTTGTAACCTATCTTGGAAGGAAATAAAAGAACATCTATGTTTAATAGATGAAGCTCAAAATAGACCTGATTTGGTTACTCGAGTGTTCAGGGCTAAAATAGAAGAGCTGAAAACAGATATATTAAAACGAAATATCTTTAGAAAAGTTGTTGCTTTTATGTACACTATGGAGTTTCAGAAACGAGGTTTAACCCATGCTCATTTTATTATTATACTAGGTAATGAACACAAACTATTGACAGTAGAGGCATACGATGATATAATTAGAGAAGAATTACCGGAGGACAAGGAAAAACCAGATTTGCATAAGCTTGTCATTAAACATATGATGCATGGTCCTTGCGGTAGCTTAGATCCAACAATTCTTGTATGAAGAAAAAAAGGGTTACTGCAAGTTCAGATATCCAAAAATATTTGCCAATCAAATACTGAAAGGAAACGATTCTTATCCAGTCTACAAAAGAAGAAATGCGGGCGAAGTTGTGAAAGTAAGAGAACAATATTTAGATAATTTCAATTGTCACATCAATATTGAAGTTTGCTCTGATATCAAAGTCGTGAAATATCTGTACAAATATATATGTAAAGGACATGACAAAATTGCATTCTGTGTACAAAATAATGATACGAACATAGATATAGACGAGGTAAAAGAATATCGATCTGCTAGATGGGTATCACCTCCGGCAGCTGTATGGCATCTCTTTGGTTTTATTATAAGTGAAATGTCTCCCAGTGTTTATCGTCTTCAACTACATCTTGAAGGTCAACAATTTATTTCTTTAAGAGTAATACGGCTACACAAACAATTGTGAATAATCCAATGATCCAAAAAACAATGCTAATCGAATTCTTCTACATGAATGACACTGATGAAGATTCTAAAGAGCTCAATTTACTGTACAAAGAATTTCCTGAATACTTTGTGTGGTCGTCCAATGACAAATTTTGGGACGCAGACAAAAACCTTGTGCTGTTGGTCGTATTGTAACATGCCATCCAACGAGGTTATTATTGATGCATGTGCGAGGGCCAACATCCTATAAGGATCTTTTGACAGTAAATGGAGAGCCTTGTAGTACATTCAGAGAGTCTGTAGAGAAAAGAGAATTATTACGCTGTGATAATAACTTGATAGAATGTACGTCTGAAGCCGCAAGTTACCAAATGCCATATAGTTTAAGGCGTTTATTTGCTACATTATTGATGTATTGTGGTCCTACTAACCCTATAAAATTATGGGAACAATTTGAGGAGTCAATGACCGAAGACTACAAAGTATTGCAAATTATTAAAATAAGTAAAATATGATATCAGGCTTTGAATCATATCAACGATATTTTACATTCTATGGGTCATGATATAAATGAGTATGAACTCATCCCAGAAACTATCAGGCCTTCTGTCGCAGCCAAAGAGGCAAAAGAGATTTATTTTGAAAGATCTATTATTGTCAGCAAAGACGACGTGTTGTTACACAAGAAATTAAACAAAAATCAACTCATTGCATATAATGTGATTACTGAAAGGATATTTTCAAACAAAGCAGGTTCATTTTTCGTGGATGGTCCAGGAGGAACAGGGAAAACTTTTTTATACCTTGCTTTATTAGCAATTGTATGATCTATAGGATATATAGCTTTGGCAATAGCTACTTCTGGTGTTGCTGCTTCTATTCTTCCAGGGGGACGTACTGCACATTCACGTTTCAAAATTCCTATTGACATCGATGAAAATGCCAGTTGTAACATTAGCAAATAAAGTTCACTTGCAGGTTTAATAAGCGATGCAAAATTGATTGTGTGGGATGAAGTATCTATGGCCAAAAAGAAAATGTTGGAAGTTTTTGATCTATTACTAAAAGATCTGATGTATACAAATACATTATTTGACAGAGAAATTGTAGTTTTCGGAGGTGATTTTAGACAAACTCTTCCTGTTGTGCGATACGGGAAAAAAGAAGATTTCATTAGCGAAAGTTTGTTATATTCTAACATTTGGAATCAACTTGAAAAATTAAAGCTATCTGAAAATATGAGAGCAAAAACGGATCCTGTATTTTGTGATTATTTGCTAAGAATTGGAAATGGACAAGAACAAGTAAATTCAGCAAACAAGATTGAAATTTCAGATTCATTGATTATTCCTTACATAAGCGAAAAAGAATAGATAAATTATTCACAGTGACATATTCAAATTTGGATTCGTTATACTCTAATTCATTCTATACAAATTCCCGTATGATCTTAACAACAAAAAATAATTTCGTCGATGAAATTAATTATATGCTTATTCATCGATTCACTGGAAAATCAAAAACATATATTGGCACCGATGAAGCTATTGAATTTAATAACCAAACACAATTCGAAGCTTTACTACACACTTTAAATCCTCCTGGTTTGCCCTCTTACAAATTATGTTTGAAAGAAAATTGTCCAATTATATTATTATGAAATTTAAATCCATGTGAAGGTTTATGTAATGGCACACGATTGACCTGCTGTGATTTTAAAAGTCATGTTATTAGTGCTAAGATTATGACAGGTGATTTCAAGAATATGCATGTGTTTATACCGAGAATACCATTATTATCATCACAGGATGAAAAGATGCCGGTTCAATTTAAAGAACGCAATTTCCTGTTAGACTATGCTTTGCTATGACAATAAATAAAGTACAAAGACAAACTTTAGATTTTGTTGGAATTTATTTGGGAGAACCTGTATTTTAACATGGCCAACTTTACGTTGTCTTATTAAGAGCAAAGAGTTCAAATTGTGTGAAACTGTTGATCAGACCATCTACGCCAACTAGCTTTGATGATCATTCTACATCTATGTAACGACCCGGCCGGTTATTTTTGGAATTTACGCCCCGATTCCCTATTTAACTGCTTTCCCTAAGTTCATTTCTGCTATTTTGGTTTGCCGGGATGTTCGGTTCTAGGATTCGGAGTGTTTTGGGACACTTAGTCCCTAAATGAGAGCTTAAGAGTTGGAAAATGGTCCGTTTTCGGAACACTGCGAAGACGACCTTGGAATGGAAATCTGATAGTTCCGTCAGCTCCGTTAGGTGATTTCGGGGTTGGGAGCTTATTCGAAATGTATTTTGGAGGTCCATAGCTCATTTAGGCTTGAAATGCCAAAGTTTGAAATTTTTGAAGTTCCGACCCGATAGTGAATTTTTGATCCGAGGTTCGGTTTGGGATTCTAGAAGTTGCTGTAGCTTCGTCATGTCATTTTGTACGTGCGTGCAAATTTTCAGGTTAATCGGACGTGTTTTGGTTAGGTTTTGAAGCGAAAGCGAGTTTGGTTAAATTTTGAAGTTCTTAAGTTCTAATCATTGAGTGATTCATGTTTCCGGCGTTGTTTTAGGTGATTTAAGGATTTGAACAAGTTTGAATGATGTTATAAGATATGTCCGTAGGTTTGGTTGGGGTCCCGGGGGCCTCGGATGTGTTTCGGATGCCCAACGGGGCACTTTGTGTTGAAAAAGAGTTGCAGGTTTTCTGCTATTCTGCTGCAAATTTTAACCCTCTGCGATCGCATGACCATCCATGCGATCGCGTAGTGTAAATTCTGAGGGGCTTGTTTTCCTTCTATGCGATCGCGAAATGCCTCCTGCGATCGCATTGCTTTAACTTTTCCTCCTCCTCGATCGCGACGTCCCTTCCGCGATCGCATAGAGCAGTCTCCCAGGGCTCGAAATTTCTTCTACGCGATCGCATAGCTGTTCATGCGATCGCATTGAATTAAATCACTGGGCAGAATATAACTTCTCAAAAATGAGGGTTCTTCCATCTCGGTTTGGGGAGGTTTTTCGAGGGATTTACAGAGGCAACTACTGGGTAACGATTCTTTACTCTCTTATGATTTATACCCACTAATCTAACCTCGAATTCAACCTTTAATTTCGGATTTTTAATGAAACTTGGGGTAAAATCCTTAGACCTAATTTTGATGATTTGAGTGGGCATTTGACCTCCGATTCGGGAGATTTTTATATGGTTAGACTTGTGAGAGTACGAGGGTTCTGAAAATGTAAAAATATTTCGATTCCGAGACGATGGCTGGAGGGGTATTTTGGTTATTTTATCCATTTTCTCGCCTTAGCTTTAATTTTAACAGTGTAATTAGTTACTTGCGA
>MU780542.1:5705-24951 GCA_026770625.1 Nicotiana glauca | reverse complement strand
TATTTTTGGGGGAAGGTCTCATATGGGGAAAAGTCTTTTGGGGGGAAATATTTTTGGGGGAAGGTCTCATGTGAGCGAAGGTTCTTCCAATTCTTTTTTTTTATTTCCAATTTTCTTTTATCTTTTTTTATTAAAAAATCCTAGAATTAAAAATCCTAAAAAAATATATAAAATTATACTTAACTATAAAAATTATAAAAGTTACTTAATCCTAAATTAAAAGAGAAAAATCAATAAAAGGAAAGGTGTAAAAATGAAGCATTTTTTGTGATTTTAAATTTTTATAAAACAAGTAACTATCGATTAATCCTAAAAATGTAAAAGTAAGGCCTAAATGCCATGCGTGATATTTTTGGTATTTTTTATGACTTAAACGTGCACAAGATAAAAATTCTACAAAATCCTATAAAATGATGAATAATTAGAAAAAAAAATCTATTTTCTTGAAATTTGTAGGAGTATCTCGTATAGGGCAAAAATCACGTGCTTCCACATATCGCCACACGTAATGTAATTCACTTCTCAACTAGGAGATACGAAAATATTCTTTACGTGCCCATAATTCGGGCTACACATCAAGACACAATAGGAATCGAATCACTTAACAGTCCATCTACTATCCTGCAGACTTCTTCGTCATTACCAAGTAATATAGAAACATTACACAGTACCAACATGCTTATTACGTAGCTATACAGCCGCCATTCCCACAATTAGGGACAATACTGAACATATAAGTTCATAATACCAGCTCGCAAAAATCAGCACCTTGGTGCTCAAGCCATAAGCAAAGATCCGGCCTCAAGTCCTCCAGACTGGCCCAACATCAACTCATAGAAATCACTTCTTGCCTCTCGATCGGGGAATCACAAGCCATCAAGGCACATACAATACTGAGCACTCACGTGCGCATACAGACGTGTGGAAGGAATTTCAAGAGTTATATCTCAAGCTGAATCAAGTACGCATGATAAGAATTCCAAGAAAGTGAAGTTTTCCTAAAGGTTATGTAGCCTCTCGAGGATAAATACAGACGTCTCCGTACCGATCCGCGAGACTCTACTAAACCTGCTCATGACTCGTGAGACCTAGTAACCTAGGCTCTGATACCAACTTGTCACGACCCAATTCCCAAACCCGGTCGTGATGGTGCCTCTCGTGAGCACAAGGCCAGCCAACAGAATAACAATGCCCCTTTGTAACAGTTAACAGAATAAATGAAGGAATTATACGACTTAATGGCATTAATAACTGATATTTACCACCCAACACAGCCCGACCGGGGTGTCACAAGTCACGAGCATCTAGAGATGTCTAAATACAACTACAGATCCAACAATATACAGAATAAAATTTAGACCCAAAGGAAATAATCTGGTGCCGCAAACGCTGGAGGTCACTCTGCTCATCTTCAATAGTAATACCTTCAATCAGCTAATAACCCGTTATCGGGTGAACAATACCTGCAACTGCACGCAAGGTGCAAGGAGTAAAGTGAGTACTCTAACTCAGTGAGTAATAGCAATAAATAACAACCGGAAGTAAGAAATCATGTAAGAACAATACACAGTTCTATAACCAACAGTAAAGGCAGTAAACAACAGCTGAGCAGGGAAAACAGTTGAAAATCTCTCAAAAGTCCGGCAAATTACCAACCCTGCTGCGGCGCGCAGCTCGATCCAATAATAATATATACTGCAGCGGCGCGCAGCCCGATCCAATAATAATATATATGATGTTGCAGCGTGCAGCCCGATCCAATAATAATAGTCGACTGCGCTCACTGGGGGTGTGTGCAGACTCCGGAGGGGCTTCTACAGCCCAAGCGCTATAATACTGCGGCGTGCAGTCCGATCCATATACTATATCACTGCGGCGTGCAGTCCGATCCATATAATATACTACTGTGGCGTGCAGTCCGATCTATACAATATACTACTACGACGTGCAGTCCGATCCATATAACATACTACTGCGGCGTGCAGTCCGATCCATATAATATACTACTGCGGCGTGCAGTCCGATCCATACAATATACTACTGTGGTGTGCAATCCGTTCCGGTGTATATCAACTACCCTCACTATGGGGCCCTTGACCCCTCTCAGTCAATATAGACTTGGCCTCTCGGGCCCACTCAGCTAAGACAGGGTTTCCAACCCCAGGTATTCCTCATTTAGAGTGCAAATTGCTAAGACCGGTTCACATTATATTTCACAGTTTAAGAATATGAATGAGAGTATGATTTCAACAGATAAAGTGATGTCAATTAGCACAACACGCTCCCTAAGATTCCTACAGATCAGCACAAGGCCCCAAATATGGCAACTAGCCCAAAATATACTGATACTAACTCAGTCTCAGTCAAAAGTACAGCAGAGTCATGAATCGGGATGGACCGAGTCCGAATCCCCAACAGTAACATCACCACGCTCATCATGTAGCGCGTATCTCATCTCAACATAGCACTACGTAGTGAAAATACGGGGTTTCCAACCCTCAGTACATCATTTATAACCATTACTCACCGGCCGAAATCCTAGCTCGCCTTGCGCTTCACTCGCAAATCAACCTCCTCGTGCGTAGAATCTGGCCAAAACCACAAGGAATACGTTATGATAAGCTAATGGGACATAACCCAATTGAAAGAACTCGAAAAACACCCAAAAATACAAAGTTGGCAAAACCCGAGCCCCGGGCCCATGTCTCAAAAAATTATAAAATTAACATCATCGGCTTCCTTATCTCGCCACGAGTTCATACATACCAAATTCACAAAAATCGGAGTCCTTTTGACCCCTCAAATCACTAGTTTAAACTCTTTCAAATTTCAAGCCCTAACCTCCATTTTTAACGTTAATTCCCTTGGATTTTCAGTGTTAATTCATGTTTTTACACCATAATCACATAATCTAAGACCAAGAATCCATACCTGATGAAAACTCTCGAAACCCTCTTCAAAATCGTCCAAAAATCGCCTAAGTCCGAAGCCCAAAATGTTTTCTCCTTCAAAATTCGTGAAGGGGACTTAATATTGTTCTGCCCAGTCATTTCTGCTTATGCGGTCCATGCACCGCACCTGCGGCTTCCGCTTTTACGTTCAAAACACCGCTTATGCGGTTCAACTTAAAAATCCCAGGGCCGCTTATGCGGTCCAAAACCGCATCTGCGGTGACCGCTTATGCGGAACCAAGTCCGCTTCTGCAGAATTGCCCAGGCCTTCAAGGCCCACTTCTACGACCTCCCGCACCGCATCTGCGGAACCGCTTATGCGGTCCCTTTTCTGTAGATGCAGAAATACCAGGTACCAGAAGTTCAAAAACATGCCAAAACGCCAAAACNCCAATCATCAAAACACTATCGTTAACATCAAAATCCTCAAATTTCACCAAATCAAAGCCTAAGTTCTTCAGGAACTTCCGAAATGCACTTTCAATCAAAAACCCGACCAAACGGTGTCCGAATGACCTGAAAATTTGCACACATATCCAAAATCACCCAACAAAGCTACAGCAACTCTCGGAATTCCATTCCGACCCTCGGATCAAAATCTCACCTATCAACCGGAATTCGCCAAAATTCCAACTTCTCCAATTCAAGCCTAATTCTACATCGGACCTCCAAATTCAATTCCGATCGCACTCCTAAGTCACAAATCACCTCCCGGAGCTAACCGAACTATCGGAATTCACATCCAATCCCTCTAACTTATAAGTCAACATCCGGTTGACTTTTCCAACTTAAGCTTTTTTAAAAGAGACTAAGTGTCTCATTTCTTATCAAAACCATTGCAAATCAACCTGATTACACAAGATACGGATAATTAAGCATAAAGAAACTGAAAATGGGGAAAATGGGGCAGTAATACCTGAGACGACGGGTCGGGTCGTCACAATACCAGGTGACCAAAACTATAAGACCTCAAGCAAGGCATAAACCATACTTGTACCAAGTGACCAAAAATGTAAGACCTCTAGCAAGGCATGAACCACACTTGTACCAAGTGACCAAAACTATAAGACCCCAAGCAAGGCATGAACCATACTTGTACCATGTAACTAAAACTGTAAGACCTCAAAGGAATGAAAAAAATTTTAAGACCTTACAAAAGGCATAATCCCGAGCTAAACGTTTAGGCTATATATCGAACTTGTAAGACCCCTAAAACGCATACCCTCGATATAGACGCTAAAACTACTTCACTTGGGAACGGAAAGGCTCAGACAAAACACTATGACTATGGTCACAAGGCTTTATCAGCCAAACTAATGCGACTCAGGGATGCCCGACCGTTGCTATAAAATCATAGGCCTTCAATTACTTCTAAAGTACTTCGAAAATAACCGGTTAAACAGGCTACCCTCGATATATGCAAAAGAGCTTCGACCATGTCAGACCCTAACTACATGCTTCGAGATACTCAACCACCGAGCCAAACCTCCCGAGTGCTTGATCATCGCCATATAACAACTCACAATTGAGGTTTTTATCAAACCATCGAAAGAGTCAGGCAAACACAATTTCAAAAGTACTTAGCGATGGAAAAATAAAACCTACATTATAGGTCGTACCGACCTAATGCTTAAGAGCCACTACCATCAGCCCATACTAGAGGTCGTACCGACCCAATACGTAAGAGCCATTATTGCCAGCCCATACTAAAGGTCGTACCGACCCAACGCGTAAGAGCCACCATTACCAGCCCATATAAAACGTTGTACTGACCGAACGCGTAAGAGCCTAAGGGCAAGCCTTAAATTCAATAACTTGAGGGTCAAATGAGCTCGAGTCAAAACCCGACACGAAGACTGAACCCAAAACGGTTACCTAAATATGCCAAAGAGCAAAACTATAAGAGCTCAAACGGTTGCTTATACTGAAAGGTCGTATCGACCAAGCGCATAAGAGCCTACGGTCCAGCCCAATAAGCCCTAGGGCCATTCTATGAATCTGAGGATTTCATTTTAACTCGAAGACTAGTTATTCTGGCTTATGGCTCACAAACATCAAAAATTACATAAAAAATAAAGTAGCAAGACTTCTTTTTATACATGTATGTGAAAGGACACAAGCTCCATTTACAATGTACTTTGAAAGTACTATATACAAAAACAGAAAAGAAAAGACTAATATACATCCCTCTAAGCGACTACAACCCATCAGTCTCTTTCTCGCTATCTTCGCATCGGACAGAAGGAACTAAGCATCATATTCGCCCGCCTTTGCCTGCTTTATATCTTCCGAGAGATCAAAGCCCCTGGCGTGGATCTCCTTGAGGGTTTCCCTTCAGGATTTTCACCATGCATACACCTTCCTTCTGCTCTCATGGCCGAGAGCCTTTCTCAGCTCAGCTCAGCTCGAGCATCAGCAGCATCCTTCAAATAGATCGCCACTTTCTTGTCAGCCTTAGTTATGCTCATTACGGCTTCGGCCCGGGCATTTACGATCTCTGCCTTCATCTTTAAAATTTCTGATTCGAGCATTGTAATCAAGCTCGTTTGTACCAGGTTGTTTGCCCGAACATTCTGGAACTGCACCGCAAGGGTGGAGGCCTTGGCCAAGACATCCTTTTGGGTCCCGACTTTGGCTTTTAGCTCATCAAGCTCACGCTTAACCTGGCCAAATTTTCCCCAATGTCATTCCAGGTCCTCCGTTTTTCTCTGCAGCTAAAAGAGGAAAATATTAGCATCCGAAAGCAGAAGGAGGAGCGTGCATTGGCTCAAAGCAAAGGTTACCTGTCCTTCGAGATAATCCTCGTAGTTTTGACTTTGATCCGCCTCATATCGCAGGTATGCCAGCTCATCTTCCCTTTTCATACAAAGATGTCTAAGGGATTTCTCCCCATCCAAAGCTTTCCATACCCTGGCCTTACGTGAAGAAGCTCGGATTTAAGCTTGTCAAAAGCTTGTAAAAGAAAGCTCGATAAGAAAGGTAGATGAGAAAGTGAAAGAGGCCTATACCGGCTGCCAAAGCTACCATGAAGCTAAGCTATTGAGCCTCACCAAATGTCGAGCATACATACGATGACTTAGTTCCCACCAACGTACCTTCGGTAGGAGAAGAAGGAGGCGGTGGATGACTTTTTTCCCTTGAAGTACCTTCGATGAGAAAGGGAAATGGCGGCAAGGATGGAACTATTTTTTCTAGATAGAAGCATCAGAGGACAGAAGCTTAGCCGACTCATCTCTTTTGAACCTTAGAAAAGGATTCACCTCCCTGCGAGCATCCTCGCAACTCGAAGGCTCCTTCCATTTGTTATCAATCCTCGACCCGAGGTCGGCAATCTCACCTCCTCCCCCAGGGGACACGGTCTCATCTCGAAAAATTCTCCAACACCTGCGTTGGCAGAGTTAGTGCGCTATAAAGAAAGTACCTTTCTGAGAAAATAATCCACTATGCACCTACTATGGTGTTTTGCTTCCCACTTCCACTTAGACTGGTCATGCCATTTGCACTTGTCATAAGTCGAGCAAGCTGCCAGCTTACAAGACCATTTTGCCAGTTTAGGAACCTCGTTCGACAGCCAAGGGATCGCTACAGAAATCAAAAAGAAGAACATCTTCACGGAGCTCGCCTCCACTATGTAAAAAACAGTAAAAGCACAAGTGTACCACTTACGTGTGAAATTCCATTTCTCAGGAAATGGTAGAAACTCTCCAGGGATAATATCGATTGTCCGTGCTCTAACAAATTTACTCATCCATCCCCGATCCTCGTCCTCTTCATCGTAAATGGCGAGGGGCCGAGTGGATCGACATCAGAAAGTAATCAAGCCCTATTAGTACAAAGGCCAATATAACGTGACGAGATGACTAAGGGTGAATTCGAGCTTGGCTTTGTCTGCAAAGTACCTTATCATCAACACTATCTTCCAAAGGGATGGGTGAGCCTGCGCTAAGGTAACCTGGTACCTTTTGCAAAATTCGAGCACGACCCTACCGTGAAGGCCTTATGCGAAGGGGTACGTATACACGCTCAAGAACCCCTCAACATGAGCCATGACACTCTCCTCCGGGGAAGGTTCCTGCAACAACACCTCTCTCCCCCATCCTCAGTCTTCTTTGATTGCCTTGAAATGCTCCTCCCTAATCGAGGAGATAAACCTCAACGTATGCTCCCGATGTCCTATGACATTGAGAGGTTTCACTAATGAAAAGTCCCTCTTCGTGATAAAGCACCTCGATGCTAGCTCACCAGATACCAATGGTGTACCATCGACTGAGCACGAAACTAAAAAGGAACCCTCATCTTCTTGACAAGTGGATGAAAGAACAGCAACCATGGTTATGGTAAAGCAAGGAAAGGGGAAACGAGAAGACACAAGCGAAAGCTCAGAGTGTAAGGAAACTTGACACATAAATAAAAAATAGTCACCTAATACAATAATGGTTTCAAAGGAAGAGAAGGCAAGTACATATATAGAGCAAGCGACGACTGTTCCCCCGCCCTAAAACAAATAAAATCTGACTATGTCAGTATCATTTTCTTAGGAAATGCACTGGTAGGGTCCACCTCGGTCATTTCATGGTCATATCATTCAAGTGATGCTATCGCACCAGCTCCCAAGAGTCATTCGACCCAGAGGGCTTTCGATCCTTGCAGGGCATCGACCCTGTAAAAATGCTTGGTCCTATTGTGAGATGGTACCTGATCTTAGAGGCCTCAACTGCTCCAAGCATATGTTCTAAAGAACCAAAAATTGGAATTTAGAGACAAAAGCAACATAGCATTCAAAAACTGGAAGCGGAAAGGAAAAAACATTATATTCCCATAAAAATCATGTACAAAAGGGGGAGCATTTACAAAAGTCTTGCCCTAAGAAACTCTGGCATAAAAAGGGAAAGGGACGACCTAAATTTACTCTTCACTCCCGGAGTCACCACCAGAACCCTCACCCAAAGCATCTGAATAAGCAGTTTCTTCCTCCATGGTTCGTGCCTCCTCCATCTTGACTGAGAAATCAAAGCCTCTGCCACTCGCTTCCTCAAAGGCATGCTTTCGTGCTTACGCACGAGCAACAGCTTGAGTCAACTTTTTCTCAACCCCCGCTAGTATGTATTGAGCCTTTTCACTTGCAGTAGCAGCGTCTTTCCTGTACGAGGATGCCTTTTACTTTGCCACAGACCTAGCCGACGACAGCATAGGAATCTCCTCCTTGGCACTCTTTAAGAGGTTTCGGGATGACGATAACTCTTTCTCTTTCACGGCTATCTCCTCCTGAAGACGCAATACCAGGGAGTTTATTTGCCCAACCTACAAAATGTGAAACAAACTGGTAAGTATCAGGTTAAAATAAGAGGAAGGTTCACAAAATGCAGTACTACCTGCTCAACAAGATTTTCTCTGTCTTGGCTCACTTCTTCCAACCTTGCCTGGAGCATACTCAGCTCCTCTTCCTTTTGGGAGGAAAGGGCCTCTGACTCCTTTAAACCCGAGGCAAGACCCTCAACCTCCTTCCTATGCTCATCTCGCAGTTTAGAGATAACATGTTCGTACATTCTCTTGGCCTACAACAAAACAGAAGAGTCAAAAAAATAGGGAGGAATACTTAGAGCACTAAAGGTATGCATAGAAAGGTTATCACCTGCTGATGGAGCCTCCCCTCCTCCTCGATAGCATTGTGAGCATCGCGATCAATATCTTCACCACCACCATCGAGGAAGTTGTCAAGGTCACCGCCTCCCTCGAGGGGACCCCCCAGGTTGGTAACCTTTGGGTCTTGCGCATCCCTAAGCTCCTGGGATGAGAATCGGGGACCCAAATTAAGGCCCTTCAGAACATCAAAAACCCCAAAGGACAAGTCCTGTCCCCAAAAAGCTCCAGGCGCGGGCCCTTTAGAGCTGACAACAGCAAGTTCCTCGGCAAGGACTGTGACATGTCTGGTCAAGGATTTAGGGGCCATATCCACGCCCTCCTTGAAGTTCTTCGAAACATGAGCTCGAGTCGAATCAGCCATTCCCAACTCACCGACCCTCATTACAGACACTTGGGGGGCATTCGTGCCCGATCTCTTCCTTTGTACCAAAGGGATATTGTCGTCATCCTTATCCTCATCCTCGGCATCGAAACTTACTCCAGAAGCTGAATTGAGACCTCAACCCAGGTCGAGGCTTGCGAGTCGGGCTTTTTTAATACAAGAGACTCGATATTTGTCCCCTTTTTCCTCTTTTTTCCCTTATCGGGCTTAGAGGACTCTCTCTCGCCAGAGAGAGGCGGTCTCACTTGCAGTCCATCACCAAGGCATGCACAAGCGTAGTAACCAAAATTTATCAACATGGAGAATATAGGGAAGAAATATAAAGACATGATAGAGGCGACAAGAAGGGGCTTACCACGATTCTTAGCAACCCACCGCGTTTTAGCCAACTCAGGCCAAGAACGCTCGAGATAGGGGAATGAGGCATCTAATCCCCTAATCCACCCGAACAGGTCTAGAATAGATTCAGGGTACCAAGGTACAATTGCGTTAACAAAGGGAAAGTTAGTTTTTGAGAAAAAAGTAAGAAGACAATAAAGCATACTTAAAGAAGAAGCACTTACGCTTCGTGTTCCACTCCTCCGGGAACAGCATCTGTTCAGCTGGAATAATGTCCGAGGTCCTTACTCAGACAAAACGGCTCATCCATCCCCGATCCGTGTGCTCATCGATACTCGAGTAAAAGGCTTTCAAAGATTGAGGGTGAAGCTTGATCAAGCCTCAAAAAAGACGGGGGATGTACAACCTGATCAGATGATCAAGGGTAAAAGTCGCATCCTTGACTTTGCTAGAAAAGTAGCGAAGCATGTAAACTATCCTCTAGAAAGAGGGATAAATTTGGCCAAGTGTCACCTAGTATTCACATCAGAAGTCAATAATGATTGGGTCTATAGTTGGAGAAGAGGGGTTCGAAGAGTCGACAGGACCCAAGGTAAATGGGTATGTGTATACATAAAGAAAATCGGCATTATGGTCCGTTATGCTCTCGTTGGGGCAAGGGATCTCAACCAACACTTTCTTCCCCCATTGGTAGTCAACCTGCACTTTGCCTATATCCCTCATAATGTTAATGAATAGGGATACATATTCACATTGACCCGGCATAGATGAAGGCCTCTCGATGGAAAAATCCTTCGTTCAATTGAATTTGGTGGGTGTACACTATTCGACGATAGGAACCACTTTGGGCTTACCCTTGGATTTACTCTTGGATGCTCGAGATGAAGAGGTAGCTTCATCTTTCCGAGACACTATCTTGGAGGTCCTGGCCATAGCAAGAAATTTTTTCCGTTTCTCGAGAAGGAAGGCAGGAAACAAAGGGAAACATAAAAGGGGGGCGTAGAGGAAGATGGATTTGGCTCTAAAAGCTTGAAGGAATCACTTTGAGTCGCTAAGAAATTGGGGTATTTATAGAAGTCGTATGGGCAACAAAATGGCCAATAGCGGTTCGTATGTTCTTTGATAGTCGTACTGATAGCGACCCTTGCGTGGCCGTTGAATTACGACATTTAATGCCCTGACTGGATGACGTCATAGCGAGTGCAAAGGTTCAAAATCGTTTCCTATCATCTTACGCTAGGAAATGCGGGGACTATCTATATATGGTAAAATCCTAGGGACCAATTTTATGATCATTTCAGGGCTCCAAAAGATGAGCTTCTTAAAGCCCGAGAAAGGGCTTGAAGTGTGACCTCGTAGAGTCTCTAAAATGCTTGGCTAAAAAATAATACGAGTCAATGGCGGCCATAGAAAAATGGGGAGTTCCCTAGGCACCTGATGAGAGTTAGCAAGTTGACGTGCGCCCATACCGAGGCATTAATTAGCTGTATCAATAATTAGTTGTATCAATCTCATATCTTTGTAATAAATGCATTTGTACTATATTGGGATTCACCCTCATATATAAAGGGGATCCTTGTCCTTTTGTAGGCATCTGATACTCAATATTCAAGACAAGAACATTCTCCCTGCTCTCTAACTTAACATATTCTCTTGCCCTTATTGCTTCATTTATTGCTTATTATTGGCCATAAAGAGCCATCGTTGATTTTATCATAGCTATTAGTCACCCATCGACTAACCTCGGCAAGATATCAGACTCGACCTCGAGGCCCCAAATAAGCAAGCTCGAGGCCCTGATTATCTCAATTTGGTTTGGTTATCACCTTGTTTTCAAGATTTTATCTAGTCTCCAAGTCTTTCACTTAGCATCTATTGCCTAAACAACTAGCATAAAAATAGACCACATATTTTTAGAGCCACAAAATCAAATCTAATTGTAATTATCATTTTCAAGGTAAACAGGGGACGATCATGCAACTCATGAAATTGATAGTGGAAGAAGGCCACGCTGAGATAAACTCGACAAGTTTAACCCGGTATTAGAGAAACAAGTATATTGACTACCTCAAGACGGGGAAGCTGCCCCTGAATCCTAAAGAATTGAGAGCTCTGTACATGAAGGCGGCCAAGTTTAGTGTCACACCTCCTTTTTTACCGCCGAAGGTTATTTACTACACCCCGGGAAGGGATATAATAAAAGGAAGGAGTTTTTCCAATTTAAGGACAGTCGGAACGGGATTTATTTATTTAATTTCCGAGTCGCCACTTGGGAAATTAATGGTGTCCCAAGTCACCGGTTGAATCCCGAACCGAGGAAAGTTTGACCCTGTTAACAGTCCGCGAACCAGAAATCTGGATAAGGAATTCTGTTAACCCGGGAGAAGGTGTTAGGCACTCCCAAATTCCGTAGTTCTAGCACGGTCGCTCAACTGTTGTATTTGTTTTTATCTGATTTCTATATATGTTCCATTTTTATGTGCATTAATATTCCGCTTTTGTTTAATTTTATAAGAATTGCAACGTCGTGAAAATGTATTTCGGACCACACCGTACCAGTACGCCTGTGGCCTTTAACACATTTCAACTTCGTTGAGATTTAGATTCGGGTCACATAAATGTACACACGTACTTAAGAAAGTATATTATTATGAATCGTGCCTAAAGCATCTACGTGTTTATTAGCTTTGGGAAAGCCCGTGAAATTCGCTAAACGGTCCTTCCGAATTCTAAATGTTTTTATGTAGCAACTTATTTGAGGGCTCCTCCTTTGGCACTTTCATTTGGCGAGGCTCACTTCACTTTTGCTTAAGGACATCCTACAATAAACTATACTTTATATTTTATTGGTCTCTAAATGTATAGAAAATGTCTTAATCAATTTAACGTTACTTTAAGTGTCACCCCGTTTGGGTCCACAAACATACTTCATTTAATCCTTTAACTACATTAGGCCTTAAAATGACTCATCAGGGATATTTATAATATAAAAGGCTACCTGGGCCATTTGTAATAGCAATCAAGGCCCAATCTAAAATCTGTCTGCCAAACCAGATAAATCCTAACGCTTCAGGCGTCTAGCAATGGTAATAGGGAAATAACGTTTAACTATATCAAACTAATAAAAATTAAGTCACTGACATTCAATTTCATGTTCCAACTATTGTTCTTACTGGTTTTCTTATTTAGATTTCAGTATTTATAGGATGAGAATAGGTTGTGCATGTGATTATGTTGATGTATATCATACTAACTACTTTTAGTTCTTACTAAAATTATTACAATTACAATGCACATGATTCACGAATTTAAAACTAAGCTACTGTGAATATGACTGAAGCTCAAAAACTAATCCTCAACCTATTTGTTTACTCTATACAAATTTCGAAGCTATCTCCTGTTTTAGTTAAACTTCTAAGTTCAGATTAGTCTATACAAAAATGACATTCAAACTAACCAAAACTAATTAAAAGTCCCTATACTTACAGTTCACAGTTTATCCAGTTCAATAAATACAAAGCCAAACTTAACATGAAACATCTTACACAAAAAACAGAAAACGGAGCTAATGGACTAATTATTCCAATACTCAACTATATAAAAAAAACATGAATTGTATTTGAACTTCAAATCAGATCCTCATGCATTCAAGCTCGCAGTTACAAATTCATACTTGCTGAAATTACAGAGTTGTACCTGGAACAAAATGTGAGGGTATCGAAGTCAGTGATACAGCAGTAAACAGACAGCAATGTCAGGAATAAAATTGGATTGAAAACAGCCTCTCAGCAAAGCACTTCAACACAAAATGATTTCAATGTGTGATTGATCTAAATTGACTCAAAATCGACCCAGGATTGCCTTCAAAACCACTCTAATAGACCTTTAATATTTCCAGAACTACAACAAGGGAATCAACCATCAAAACACTGTGAAACTTAGCCAAAATGAGATGATTGAGCTCCAAAATCTCTTTAAGTTTATCTCACTGATTTTACAGATTACTAATCTGAACCTCAAATTGATATTAACTTGAATCCAATGGAACAGTACTCTATTTTTTATGTCTATTTATTTTTGGATTGTTTTTTGGCTTTTTTGATATGAATTCAGATGGTGAAAGAAAAGAAGATGATCTGAAAATGTTAATTTCAGATCTGGACAGAGCAGATTATTTTTGGAGATTTTTTAGGGTTCAAAAACTTTTTTTTTCAATTAGGCAGAATTACTGCCTATTTATAGGCACAAATGGGAGGGAATTTCAAATTTTTATTTTATATATTAGTCCCTATGTTATTTCTATTTTAAATCTCTAATTTCTAACTTGTTGCACAAATAAGTGCAGTTATTTACTTAAGATATACACTACAGCCCCCTCTAGAATGTTCTATCCCTTTACAATCCCTATTCTACCCTCACTTGCATTCTAAAATTACTAATTTTGCAAAACATGCCATTTTTCCTTCCCAAAACTGCCCTTCACCTAGGCTGTAATTACCATTACACTATTTTGCTATTTTCAAAAGTATCCCTACTTATCTTCTAAAATTACTGCCTCGAATTCTTTTCTTCTTCTTAATTTTTATTATTATAGACTGACTATGATTATTAATTTTTAAACAGCTATAACCAATCATGATTAGCAAAACTAGACACTAAAATCACTGAACAAACAGAATTTGAAACAAAATTAATACTAATCACAAAACAGGATAGAAGTATTTATCAAAATTAATCAAAAACGAACAGATTCTAGACTTAAAATTCAACTAAACCTAATCAGTCAACAATCAATAAAAACTAACACTTAATGAGTCGACTGAAACACAATCACATTAAACTAACAGAAGAAGAATTCATATGTATTATCTAAAAAAAAAAATTGCCAACAACTCACAACCTAATATAACTAATTTTATGCAGAGTAAGAAAACGTTTAAAATTAAAAACTAAAATCACTGAAACGAACAAAATTTGAAACACAATTAATACTAAGCTCCCTTACTGATTCACTAATTAAATCTAATTTTAATAATTCAACTAATCAAATCAAAACAAAAAAGAGTGACAAAAGAGAATTAAAGAAGAAAGATAAGAAAGAAAAACACTCACCGAATCCAGACTTCTCGCGGTCAAAACGTCGAATTTAATTTCTAATTAATGTTATTCGTCTATTTCACTAGAAATAGGCAAATAACATCAAATAAAAATCTATCGACCTAAAAAAATCTTCCCAAAACAGATTTGAATTTTAAGAACCTTAGGTCCAAAAATCCCCAAACTCTGCTGTGATTCGAAAGATTCTGGCGTGGACATCGTTATAAGGAAGGTTGGGAGATTGTGGGGTGCAAATTTGGAGCTATTTGGACAAAGTGTTGTTCTGGGCCTGAGTTTCAAACATATATTCGAGCAGATGGGCCCATATTCGAGGGAAACTGAAGTGAGATATAGAAAGAGGGTGAAGGAAGGAGTCTAGGGTGTTGTTTTGGCGGTCATTGGCGTCCACGCCGCCGTGGGCGACGGAGCTGTCAGTCACAAGATTGATTATTCGAGGAGTTTGGGCGGTATTTGAGCTATGAAAATAAGGGGCTTGGAAAGAGGGTCTTACGAGGAATCTATGGTGTAAATTTCAGGTCATTTGGAGACTTGCCGCCGGCGGCGACGATTTCCGGCCGGCGGCGTTACATTAGCGTCTCTGAATGTTTGTGAGGGAGTCGAGACGGGATGGGGGGGTTTTCGAACAATCTTATGTTAATTCATATCCTATCGTGGGCCGTTGGATGAAATGAATTGAACGACTCAGATTAGTTTGACACCAAACAGTGTCGTTTTGTTTAATGAGAGATCAGGTTGGTGACCGTTGGATCAAGGGTGATCAATGGCTGGGTTTTAACGACGTCAAAACGACGTCGTTTGGGGTTATACGGGGAGGGTCTGCACCGGGTATAGGGAAATTAATTGGGCTTGAGCGGGTGGATTTTAATTGGGCTGTAACATAGCCCATTTTATTCCTTTTACTTGTTTCTCTTTTTTTTTTGTTTATATTTTGTATTATTATTTTCATTTGCCTTTTGTATTTCCTGTATTTTTCTATTTTGTATTTATTTTTTTATTTTATTTTTTATAAAAATTGTTAAACTAATTAACTTCTATTCTATGGCAATTTTCAATTAAAGCACAAAAAATGCTATTTTGATTTTTCTTTAAATTGTTCTAAAATGAATTAATACTTACTAAATGTGAAATTAATTTTCTAAATGCAAATGCATATTTTGTATTTTTATTTGACTTAACATGCGCAAATAACATGCAAACAATTATCACAAAAATTCACACAAATTGTAAAAAATAAGGAAAAATTGTTTCGTTTGAATATTATAGGAATAAACTCATATATAGGGCAAAAATCACGTGCTCACAGCTGCCCCTCTTTGCTCGGAAACACGAAGAGTTTTCGTGCAAAGATAAGTGAGCAAATATGAGCGATTTTTGCCCGTTCGAGTATTCCGTTGTGAAGCATTTTGAAAAGTTTTGACCGCACCCTGCTTCAGAGGTTGCCTACATATCCTGGGCTAAACAGGAATCAGGTCAGTGTAGTTCAGGAATGTCTGGTAGCTGGGACTACCAAGGACTGTGATTTCACTATTGTTGCTGTTGTTACTGCTGTTACTGTTGTTACTGCTGACTGACCCCTTATTACATCATGGTAAAAGAAACTAGCCTAAGCTATGGTCTATGAAATTACAAAAAAAATCCTATTTATGTCTTCCAACTTGTTCTTGTGTTGCCTTGAACTTGTATCTTGTATTCTTCCAACGGCATTCTTGTTGTTGCCTTGATGATGTTTGATTACTTCAATATGTGTCCATTTTCCAGGTGGGCTCCTGCTTGCTAAATTTGAAAAATATTCCCTTTGTTCTTCAGGTGGGTTCCTGCTTGCAATTCCTTTTAAAATGTATTCCCTTGTTCTCCAGGTGGGCTCCTGCTTACGACAAAACAAACAACCAAAGAAAATTTTCTGCCCCAGTAAAGTGACTGGGCATATCATGTTATCAGATATTAAAATTAAAAACTAAAATTTGGATTGTACTTCTCTTGTTTTCCAGGTGGGTGCCTGCTTACTGATTTTTGTAAATGTATTCCCTTGTTTTCCAAGTGGGCTCCTGCTTACGACAAAACAAACAACCAAAGAAAATTTTCTGCCCCAGTATGGTGACTGGGCATATTGTGTTATCAGACATTAAAACTAAAGACTATAATTTGGATTATACCTCCCTTGTTTTTCAGGTGGGTGCCTGCTTACTAAATTTTATAAAGATATTCCCTTGTTTTTCAGGTGGGTGCCTGATGACTTCAACTTTGAAAAATATTCCCTTGTTTTACAAGTGGGCGCCTGCTTACTGAATTTTGAAATGTATTCCCTTATTTTACAGGTGGGCGCATGCTTACAAACTTTTAAATGTATTCCCTTGTTTTCTAGGTGGGCGCCTGATTGCTAAACTTAAAATGTATTCCCTTGTTTTACAGGTGGGCGCCTGCTTACTATACTCAAAATGTATTCCCTTGTTTTCCATGTGGGTTCCTGATTACAAACTTTTAAATGTATTCCATTGTTTTCCAGGTGGGTGCCTGGTTTACTAAACTTAAAATGTATTCCCTTATTCTCCAGGTGGGTGCCTGATTACTAAACTTAAATGTATTCCCTTGTTTTCCAGGTGGGCGCCTGATTACCAAACTTAAAAATGTATTCCCTTGTTCTACAGGTGGGCGCCTGCTTGCCAAACTTAAAAATGTATTCCCTTGTTCTTCAGGTGGGCACCTGCTTGCTAAACTTAAAAATGTATTCCCTTGTTCTTCAGGTGGGCGCCTGCTTGCTAATCTTAAAAATGTATTCCCTTGTTCTTCAGGTGGGGTGCCTGCTTGCTAAACTTAAAAATGTATTCCCTTGTTCTTCAGGTGGGCGCCTTCTTGCTAATCTTAAAAATGTATTCCCTTATTCTACAGGTGGGCGCCTGCTTACAAACAACCAACAAACCGAAAAAAAAATTCTGCCCCAGTTTGATAACCGGGCTCTAAATTATTTTACCAACTATTATAAGAATTTAAAAACTAAGTTCTATTATCAGGGAGGTCCTGACCAATCCTAACTATCTCTTCTACAGATGTTACTTCATTGTATTTATTATCAAATGTCTTTAACCATTCCCCATTATCCAGGAGGGTCCTGACAATTTCCAACACTTACGAATTTCCCCTATCTTTTCCAAAAGCATTACTAATTTGTTATTAAAAGGTCTTAACTACTCCCTATATTCCAGGAGGGTCCTGACAACTTTTATTACAATTTCCACTATATTTTGTTCTTAAAACTACATCCCATTATTCAGGAGGGTCCTGACAACTTCTGTACAACTTTTCAATATATCTTATTCTTAAAACTACGTCCCATTATTCAGGAGGATTCTGACGACTTCTATTACAATTTTTACTATATCTTGTTCTTAAAGCTACGTCCCATTATTCAGGAGGGTCATGACAACTCCTAACCATTACAAACTAAGTTATTTTTCTAAATGTGTTACTCCAACTACATTTGTTATCAAAAAGTTTTGAATTACTTCTCATTATCCAGGAGGGTCCTGACAACTTTTACTACGTCCCTTTATCCAGGAAGGTCCTGACAACTTTCTATTACAATTTTACTTATATCTTGTTTTTTTTTAAAACTACGTCCCATTATCCAGGCGGGTCCTGACAACTTCTACTACGACTTCTACTGTATTTTGTTCTTAAAACTACGTCCCATTATTCAGGCGGGTTCTGACAACTTCTAATCGATTTCTACTGCAAACTTTAGAATGAACTTATATTCCTTTTCTTACCAAGTTATGTTTCTCATGATTGTTTAGACATTTAAACTAAGCCCCATTTTTCAGGAGTGTCCTAAGAATTCCCAGTCATACCTGTTTGGGTGCCGCCTTTCTTTATGGAGGATTTCTTCGAAACTTCTACCCTTGTTTCAATCCAAGCAAATCTGGTCAGTTTTTAAATGTGGTGGTTGGTTTGTGGCCTTGAACTTTGATGACGATTGTACTTTCACTTCCTCTGATAACTGATTTCCACTTGAATGCCTTGCCTGTCTACCGAATTATCCATTTTCCCCTTGTCATTTTTACATAAAACACTCCTTCTTTGTTCATACCCGCATCCCTCATAGCTNTCCCATTCGAAGCATATGTTGTTCTTTCTTGACGGATCCCACCATCTCCAATCTTGAAGTCTATTGTTCCTTCATTTTTTGATCTCATTTTAAAACCTTAGTCATTTTCTTGACTGACCCCTTCCTTTGTCAGAATATATAATTCCTCTCTGTTCGAATCCCATACTTCTATTTGTTGTATTGTTCTTGAATTGATATTTGCCAACCTTTGTGTCTCCCATGAACCCTAAAGCATTTTTTAATTGTTACCAACTTCATTACACATGTTGCTCTTTTTTGGTTTAAACCACTGGCCTTGCCCTTGAAGTCTATTGCTCCATCACTAATCATGATAACTTTGATTTCCTTTTGGGAAGATTTTGATTGTCAACCTTATCCCGGGATATTTCTTTGATCTGTTCACCCTCAACCTTCATCTGTTGTGTTATTCATATATCGAGCCTTTATATTTGAAGGAACGCATATTGACGGCTGGCAACTTAATCATATCTGACATTTTTCCTAACTTATGACAATTCGATGTGTTGGCCAAATCCCATCTCGTGTAATTGGAAAGCTTGGTGGAAAATTTTGAAGTTATTTCTTTATTTGTTATGACCCGACAGACTCAAGAAGAGAGAAAAACAAGGTGGGAAGAATAGAGTAAAAGAAAAAATGGTGAGAGACGATTCCTAACAAGAAACCTACAGAAAAATGACCCATCAGATGTGA